>JAVXUM010175109.1:0-11670 GCA_035590655.1 Pouteria glomerata
GACTAAAAGAATAGTTTTACATTATTTTATGTTGTAATTTTATCTTTTTATTATTATTTTGTACTTACAGGGTTGTTTTGTTCATTGCAGTGAAAATGAAGCTGAATTCTTAACAAGTGATGAAGAAAACAACATAAATGAAGCAATGGAGCAAAGTGAAGACGGGACTGGATTTCAGCTTGGAGAAGATGAAGATGAAGATAATTCAGCTCACCGTCCGGACGCTCAAGCTCAACAGTCCGGACGGCCGAAAGTTGGTGAGCCAAGCCAAGGAAGCAAAACAAGCCAACCGTCCGGACGCTCCAACACAACCGTCCGGACAGCTGAAAGTAACAGAAGTTGAACTTAAGCCAACCGTCCGGACGGTAGTGTCGACAGTCCGGACGGTCCAACGAAATCTGCAGCCCGCGTCTTTTGATATTTTTAGGGTTTCTTAAGTTCTATAAATTGAACACTCAGTGGACTATTTTAAAAGAGGAAGAAAGGAAGAAAAAAAAACTTCGACCTAGCCGCATAGAATAGATCTAAGATTTTTCTTCATTCTTTTAGAGATTTTTGAGAGTTTTGTGAGTTTGGGATTGGAAGAATGATGCTTCAGTTGCTGTGCTTCATCGTTTTGCTGGTTACTTCTGCTATTTTTACTTTCGTAGAACCAAGATACACGTAAGAATTTCTTTGTTCTTTGATCTTTATTAATAAAAGAGTGTTTGCTTAGTTTAGTTTGTGTTTTTCTTTACTTGCATGCAGTGGTGTCGTGGATTTCTTGTTCATACATGAGATCTATATTCTAGGGTTAGGTTTCTTGTTGCTCTTTATTTTATTGCTGTGTTGTTAGATTAGAGTAGTGTTTTTAATACTTCAGTTCTTGATATTAGCTTATTTACGTTCAAGCATGCATAGATATATCTAGGGTTTCGTTGTTTTGCTTGCTACTTCTTTTCTTGATATTTGGATCTATTAGGGTTTCTTGTATTCTTTTAAGTTTTGATTTGATTACAGCATGATTAGCTTAAGAATGAGTGGTTAGTTTTTCTTAATCTTGGTTTGGTTATTCAAAGTAGGGTAGATATTATTTATGAATTAAAACCCTAATTTTCTGGATTTAAAAGTTAATGCACTCAAATGATTTCGAAAACAAAATAGGTTGTTCACATTCCATGAATCACTGAAGACTTGTTTTGAAGCTTTGAAAAAAAAAAAAAAAATCTTTCAAATTTGAGTTAATTAATTTTAAATCTCAAACCAACTTTTCATTAGAAAATTTTCCGGGTTTGTAATCCAAGTGACGTGAATACAAACCTGCGTATGGTTTTAAAGGATTTAAAAGATATATATTTCCAATTTGAATTTCCACTCATGTTAATGAGACACATGAACATTTAAATTGAGATTTTAAAATTGGGTTTTAGTTATTAAATTTTATCTCACCTGAAAAATTGAATACCAAACCAAGACTTTTTCCATCTTTGAATTTCTTAAGTGTTAGTTAATTGTTTTTAGTTTAGCTCAATTATTCCTGAATTGATTGTTAATTAGAGTAGTTACATTCACCTCCAAAACAAACATCAGATTTACTTTCTGCACTGTGAAACTAGTTAGCTAAGTTAACCTAGAATTTGAGTTATAGGATTCCCTGTGGATTCGACCTCGGACACACCGAGTTTAAAACTACACTGCCAGCCCTTATACTTGGAGGTTTGTCTTCAGACGCACATTCGAGAAGTGGTCAGTAGTTACCAATATGTTATTTTTTTGGTTGTAATTCCTAATTTTGTGCAAAAATTATCAATAAAAAAACTAACATAATATACCTATATATTGAACGTAGATGATAGTACGTGATATCACAACAATCAATTCCATGTCAATATGTGAGCACGTAACTAGGCTTCCATTCAGTACTCAGCCCTTCTATTATTTCTTGTCTTTTGAAATCTCAATAGTCCATTTTCAAGTAAGAGATAAAAATACAAATTTAATTTATAATAAATACAGAGATAATTATAATACAATATTAAAAAGAAAGAATTAATACAATGGGACATATTGTCAACCTATTTGTCCCAAAATATCGATCTAAAAGATTGGTTTGGGATTCCCACAATCAGCAGATAAGATTTGCTTAGAGATTTAGCCAATGTTATCTTGGACATGCAATTTATCACTAATTTTGTAGATAGATTCAGTAAATTTAGTTTGATTTTGCAAAATATTTGATTGATTGAAGATATTCTGTTAACTTTGATTTAGGAAGTTATCAGAAGTTATTACTACTTAAAAAGTTGCAACCACAAGAGTTATGATCAATAGGGAGTTGAAGTTACAAATGATTACTTTCCCTACAAATATAAACATAGATGAAGGCGTCCAAAGAAGTGGTCCCTTGACCTCATCACAAATCTTTTTATTTTTTTAATTTTTAATTTTCAGTAGTCTTTTCATTTAAATCTTTTAATTCAATGCATATCTTTTAGGAGTGGCATGATGCTTTTCTTCATTAGTTATTGTTCAGATTCTAATTATGATGATCCATGTACATCCTACCATTATTCGTATCAATTATATTCATATGACAATCCATATTTACATAGTACGTAATATTTCAATGGATCATCATCCCATTATTCAAGATTATACTCATATTCATATCAATATTAGCAATGGAAAATCTAATTCACATCCATACTCGTAGTCTTAATCGATTTCACATCCATATTCATATCCACGGTCTCATCATCCTGTATGTAGTGGTAAAGCAATCACAACCACATTGCTTGATCCTTACTCGCATACATATCTTTTGAGTCCTTGTGAATTTGGCGTGCCAACGCAAATCTAATCCAATCCAAATTCGTTAAAGAATGTGCACTTTTTATGCTAGAAAATTTTGAACAAAACAATTTTGACACGCTCAGTGTGATCATAATCTAAGTATATAATAGTTACATGACAACAAAGTCTTGAATTTAAGTAAAAATAAGGAAAAACAATCATGTTTGACAAAAAAACTTCAAAAACCATGAGTCCATCTTCTAGCAATTTAGTTTGAAAATACATGACTTTGCTTTTCTTCGTCAGTCCATAAAGGAAGGAAATACTAGGATTACGAACCCTTTGATTTTATTGGTTCATACATTACAGTTAATGGATAAAATAATGGTCAATCAGGCCATCAGCTAACCTAAGCTAAAAGAAAATCCCTCAGTGTTCAGGGGGTAACAATTGTTTGAGTCTCAATGTGAAAATTCGTTAGGGGTAAAAGGGTTGATTACTACTAGCCCTTATCTGCTGGTTTCATTTATGAAACCAATTTTAGAGAAGTTAGACAAACTGGCCTTTGGGATAGTTATACCATCTTCACGAATCCAATTACAAACTAGTTCAAGAGATTGATTGGCCTGATGCAACATTATATTATCTAAATGTCAATTATGTTTTAGGAAACAGTTATTGGGTGATCTTAAACCTATGTCAACCCTAACAACGACCTCGTAAAGTGACTTTACCACACACTCATATATTGACCACCAATTGCTTCTAAAATCAATGTAGGACACCCCAATAATCTCTTTTTTCACATATCAGGCCTTAGGTTGGAGGCAGCAACAACTCGTTTCTCTCAGTAGGCTGAGATTATTGGTAAACTTGAGCTCGACACTAGTTTTTTGGTGGTTTTGATTCTATCTCATCCCCAGAACCTAGCTCGTGAAGTGAGACTTTTTCTCATACTTATATATTAACTACAAACTCTTTCCACAACTGATGTAAAAAACCTAAACAATCTCTCACTTCACACATCAAGCTGGGCTCTGATCCCAATTGTTAGATGATCTTGAACCTATCTCATTTTTAAAAGCTAGCTTATGTGGTGAGGCTTTTCCTCATGCTTATATACTGACTACCAACATTTTCCACATTCGATGTAGGAACACTCTAATAAAAATTAATCAAGATATAGATGAATTCCATACTGGAGGTGAGGCAAGTACAGTGTTAGCAAGACTTGCAATCCATGTTAGGGATAGATGAAACCTAAAATAGGCCATATGTAAATTCAGTCCCAACATCTTACCTATATATTAGAAATCAGAGTAGTTTTCTAAGTCATTCAACTAATATCAATACAATACTTGTGTCACAAATGTTAAAGAATCAAAGTTAATTTGTTATTCAGACTATAAGGAATAGTGCATTTGTTAGGTTGATGGATACTCGACCAGCATCAAGTAGTAGACCGATGCAAAACAGTCCTAAAAACAAACCTTAGCTGTAAATTGAGACCAATTGGCCAATTTAATTCAAGAAAGGTTGAGTTCGACTATTAGAAGTTTAGGAAAGTTGACTTATGGGAAGCCATATCTTGAATGTATAGGCTAGATAGACTATCCAAAGGGTTTCATGGCTTCCATTTTTTCTTTGTTCTCTAGAGAGGACAAGCAGTCTATGATTGAGGATATAGGCCGATTTACGATCTAAAGTGGTATACTAGGCAATTTAGTCATTTTTAAATTAAGACTATTTGTAAATTCTTTAACTGCCACTGCCTTCACATTGTATGTGAATTTGACTCCCAACTCAGTGAATAGTTAGCCACAGTTAGAAGATATGTTTTATAATTAGTTATACGAATTAATCTAGAAGTGACCATGGCTAATTTGGCCAAGATGTCATAATTAATATTCGAATCAATTGACATGTATATTTTCTAATTCAAGAGGGTCAAGTATAAGTGTAATGTGTCATTTCTAGACGGACTAAGTTAAGTTGGCGTTAAATGGCCTTAAATTTGAGCTCTGAAAAAAATTTAAAGGAATGGAGTTTGGGGATCTTTTTGAACTGGGGATAAGGGCTACCAGATATGAAAGGATCCTACAAAAGGAAGAAGATTGAAAAAAATTCCTCCAAGGGTACACTTTATAGGAATTTGAGCTACGACGTTACATTAGGCAACATATATGAGAGAAAGGCTGATGATAACATGTAAAACAACGTAGGGACGACCGAGATAATATCTAAAACACCTTATTTTGTAAAACATTGTAAAACTTAAAGTTGAAAAGAGTAATGGTTCAATTGAAATCAAAGTAGAGGAACTAGGTAAAAAATATTCTTTTGACATCTTGAAGGCAGATCATATTTTTGGTTAGCTTTTGACCGATAAAATAATTCGGTTACTAAATGGACAAAAAATGTTTTTGGCGAATGAAATTAAATGCCATAGTTATTGCAAGTGGCAAAAATTATAGAGCTATTTAACTAATAATTATGTCTATTTTTCAAACATTGTGCCAAAACATATTAACAACAACTATTCAACATAGTAGACAATAAGCCAACGGGAGTGAATGAAAGCTATTCCAATCTATAGTTAAGATCAACATGGTGAATGCCAGCAAATTGAGGAGAAGTTGGAAAGGCAAAGAAAACATTTCTAAGGATGATAAGGATGAATACGATGATTTGATGAATGATGAAGACTTGAGGAGTTCAAAGAACTATGGGTTGAACTTTTGAAAGAAACAGAAAAAGATAAGGCTAGTAATGCCATAGTGAGACCAGCTCCTCAAATCCAAAAGTCAAGTTTTAAATTTTATGAGTTATCACAAACGGACTCTAGCTAATTGAATGATGATCCAATATTAGGTCGTATTGCTAAGATAAAACATCAAGAATTTAGATTCCAAAGAGAAAGATAATGGTTAGAGGTTCCGTGAAAAGCTAGAAGTTTACACATTCAAGACCTAATTCCACAATCAGTCCAGTAGCAACCTAGTTTGAAGATTATTGTCACTTAAGGTGATAAGACAAGAATTGTTAGACTAACATTGTATGTCAAGTTGATGAAAGCTCAAGATCCATCTAAGCTATTTGGCCGATCAAAGTCTTATAACTTAAAAAGACTGATTTTAGTTTTTCTCTCCTTATCTCAGACCACCAATGATCCCACAGCCATTACCAATGTTTGGCATGCAAAAGGCCTATCCTAAACTTATTCGAACGATCAGGCCAAAGATGCCTTTACAACTAAGGGTTCGGAAACAAGCTATCCATCCCAAATTCCCATTCAGCCAAGGTACTAGGAACTTGACCAGATCTTAAAGAGAAGAAGGCAAACGCAAAGGGAGTCTTAGAGGGATGTGGAATTATAGCAACTTAGGTCTACAAAGTTAATGTCAGAAGAGGAACAACTTGATCTAATAATACTTAAACACAAGATAGACAGCCTCTAAAAAAGATATTAACTGAACTAAAAAAAAAAAAAAACTAGAAAGACACATAAGTTGTAAGTTAAACAGTGAAAGAAGCTAACACATCTTCCAAATGTCGGCTAGATAAGTTTGAGTGTCACAATGATAGTTAAGGAGATGATGATGGAATTGCTCAATCTATAAACTTTATCCAATTTGAAAGCATGAAACCTAGAGAGGTAAATACAGTGTTTACCCTGCCGTCTATGTTCAAGGCCGATAATGATTAGACTTCTTTAAAAGGTGATTTCAAAGAAGATAAGTAAGAGACACTTGAGATAAACATAATAGATCTAGAGATAAAAGAACCCATCATTAGAAAGAGTCCAAATATTCAAATAATTAAGTCCAAAGATTCATTAGGGGTCGATGAAAATGAGAAATCAACCCGAGTTTTATTTAGGAAGCTTGAAGGAAATGCACACGTAAAGCCTTTATACATGAAAGGTTCGGTGAATGGAATGTTGGTAAATTGAGTACTAATAGATAATGGGGCCATGGTTAACATTTTACCTTACAAAATATTGATGTGGATTGGCCAATCTGCAGAAGAGTGAAGCCCCTTTTTCCAGTTGCCCTGGTTTTGCCTATGGTGTTAATCAAATCACTTGCCTATGGTGTTAATCAGATCAAACCTTAAGAACAAATGAAGAGATAGTATAACTGAATATTGGATTGATGAAATTTGGGAATGAGCCA
Source organism: Pouteria glomerata (assembly GCA_035590655.1). Classification (NCBI taxonomy): domain Eukaryota; kingdom Viridiplantae; phylum Streptophyta; class Magnoliopsida; order Ericales; family Sapotaceae; genus Pouteria; species Pouteria glomerata. The sequence goes on from JAVXUM010175109.1 coordinate 6,948, forward strand.
CTTCGAGGGTAGTTACCTCCCTTCTACACTCTAAACAATTCTAACAGAATTCACGCAAGCTTCATGCTATTACTCCTACCTACTTATATATATTTTTTTATTAAAAAATAGTGATGTAATTAAATCTAATGAGTTGGGCTAAATTCTATTGTAATTAAATGTCTAGACTTGGGCTAGTGTATCACTAGATCACATAGTCTGGGCCAGATGATGAGGCCTACTTTAGGAATTGGATTGGGTTTAGCTTGGACCGAGGTCTTTATTACAGCAACCTGATTGACGGCCTAACCCACTTGTTTCTCATATCCCTCATTTGCATTTCCAGCACTGCCCTTTCTAAAACCGTCTATGTTTGTCCTTCTCCTTCCCGTGCAAGTCTTGTATGACTTGGACTGCTCACTGACGCTTGCCTAATTTTGTACCTGTCTTAAGGAATGTAACGAGCATCAACCACTAGATCGTTAATTGCTGGATGGCTACGATGAGAGACCTATGTGGTCCGGCCTGATCTATCCACATGTCCACAGTCCTTAGCCATCTGACAGTTCAAGTTCGTTCCATCTCCACCACTAATCTACCCCCAGCCATCAAGATCTAGCCAACCCTCGGTTTGGCTTAAAGTTGTAGACTTTTTCTTCCTCTCCCCTTCATCTATAACTCTTAATTTCCTATCTTCTTTTCTACTTCTTGTATCGCTTCTTTGCTGATGACATAGAGAGTATCGTAACAACACCTCCTTCTTTAGCCGAAGCCTTGAGCTCAAGGTTCAAGTATTCCGAGAGTAATCTGTTATGAGGCTCCTAAGTAACTTTCTCAGGCAATTGGCTAACTTATTGCACTAAGGCTTCCTAAGGCAACCTTTTTCCTATTTTCTAGTCACGGATCTGTAAGATACATGCCAGCTCTGGAACGATGTGGCTGTTTTGATCCACTATTGACAAGGCAGTGGAAGGTACGATCTTTTTTCTTACTTTTTCTTTAAGTTATGAAACATGAAAAACCAGGTGGATTTGAGACTGATTAGGCAAATCCAAACGATAAGCCACCGGGCTCAATGGCCTGACCGATTTGGTAAGGGCCAAAATATATCGGTAACAATTTTAGATTTCTTCTCTGTCGAATTGAAAACTGTCTATAAGGTTGTAATTTAGGAAACACCCAGTCTCTGACTTTAAAGGTCCTCTCTTTGTGATGTTTGTCATTTTGCTGTTTCATTCTATTTTGGACATTCTGAAGATGCTCTTTGAGTAATTTAGAGATTCTTGTGTGTGCATGAAACATATCATTGACAGCTGCTACCTTTGATAACCTTGGAGCACACTCAAGTAAAGTAGGGAGAGAAACTCCATACAGAGCTTCATAAGAAGTGACTTTAATGGCACAATGATAACTAGTGTTGTAACACCACTCTACAAGGAATAGCTAAGTAGCCCATAGTTTAGGCATTTCAGATTAAAAACACCTTAAGTATGTTTCCACATACCAATTGGTCACCTCTGTCTGGCCATCAATCTATGGATGATAACTGGAACTAAAAAGCAAATTGGTTCCTATGAGCTTAAAAAATTATTCCCAAAACTAACTTATAATTGATGAGTTTTTGTCTAAAATAATTGTCACTGAAAGGCCATGGAGTTTAAACACATTTTCCATAAATAACTGAGCTAGACCAACAGTTGTATAGGGATGGAATAAGGGAAGGAAATGGGCATACTTAGACAATCTATCAATGATGACCCATATTGTTGTGGCCCCCTTTGACTTTGGTAACTCCTTAATGAAATCCATGGAGATGGCAAACTAATTTCTAGTTGGAATGGGAGTGGCTGGAGTAATCCTAGAACTAGACATGTTTCATACTTACACTTCTGACAGACATCACACTTTGTCACCCACTGTTTTATTTCACGTTTCATTTGAGGTCAGTAAAATTCCTTTATATCTCTTTGTAATGTCTTGAGATAACCCCCATGACCTCCCATAGGATCATTGTGTATGTACTGCAAGATCTGCTGCTTGATAGACTGGTCAATAGGAATATACAATCCATTTTTGTAAAATAACAAATCTTGTTTGAAAGAGTACATTTGCATGCTGATGATTTCCTGTTGTATTTCTGCTTTATAAGTTACACCTGCTTATCAGTTTCATAAGCTTTCTTGATTTCTAAAAAAATCATAGGATATGGCTGACTGACTATCATAGTTAATAACATAGTGTTATCTACCTCTGAAGTTTCTTCTTCATGCATCCTCAAAAGGGCATCTGCAATCCTATTTTCTACCCCTTTCTTATACTTAATTTTAAAGGTGTAATCTATGAGTTTAGTTATCTATTTCTATTGAGAAGGTGATCCAATTTTCTACTCCAATAAGAACTTTAAACTCTAGTGCTCAGTTTTTACTATAAAAGGCTTGTCTAGCACATAAGGTCTTTATTTCTTCACTGCTTGTACCAAAGCAAATAGTTCTTTTTCATACGTGGACAGACTAAGTAGTTTACCTTTTAATGCCTGACTTAAAAAAGTTATCGGTCTCCCATTTTGCATTAATACTGCTCTAATTCATCCCCCAGATCTATCACACTCAATCACAAACTCCTTAGAGAAATCTAGAAGTGCTAGAACAGACAGCTAGGACACGACTGCCTTAAGCTCTGCAGATGCCTTCTTAGTTGAATCTAACCATTTGAAAGAGTTTTTCTTTAATAATTCAATCAGAGGTTTGGCTATTCTTTCGTAACCCTTAATGAACCTTCGGTAATACCCGATAAGACCCAAGAGTCCCCGAAGAGATTTCAAGGCTTTAGGAGTTAGCCATTCTACCATTACCTTGATCTTCTTAGGGTCTGCCTTCACCCTTTGACCGGAAATTAAGTGGCTAAGATAATCAACTTGGGGATAGGCAAATATACATTTATTTTCCTTAACATAGAGTTGATGTTGTCTCAAAATACCCAAAGCAGTGTCTAGATGCCCCCAATGTTCTGTAGATGCCCCCAATGTTCTGCCTTATTCTTGCTATAGATTAGTATGCCATCGAAGAATACTAGAATAAACTTCCTCAAGTAGGGCCTAAACACTTCGTTCATTAAACTCTGGAATGTAGCCGGTGCATTTGTTAGTTCGAAGGGCATAACAAGAAATTTGTATTGACCAGCATGAGTTTTGAATGCTATTTTTTCTCTATCTTCTTCTACTATTCTAATCTGATGGTAACCAAACCTTAGATCTAGTTTAGAAAAAATTGTGGCCCCATACAGTTTATCTAATAACTCGTCAACAACAAGGATGGGGTACTTATCTTTAATGGTGACCAAATTTAGAGCCTGATAGTCCATGCACATCCTCCAAGTGCCATTCATTTTTCTCACTAGGATGACTGGTGATGAAAAGGGTGATTGACTTGGTTGGCTTAGTCCTAACTTTAATAAATCTTGCACAATCCTCTCGATCTTCTCTTTTTTGGTAATGGGGGTATCTGTACAGCCTCACAGAAATTGGATTAGTCCGCTGTTGAAAATTTTTCCTTACATCCAATTAGAAAATTTTGATCCCTATCTTAATTTACAATAGTTGAAAAGTGTATTGGTAAAATGGCGTTACAATATGAGCCTGTTTGGTATACTTTTGAAGTGATGAAAGATTGTTATGTTGGTATAAAGACATGCAAGAAACTTGAAATTCCTGCACTTTTACCTTGCCTTAAATAAGTGTATTTTTATGCTTAAAGGGATGTATTTGAGTTGAAAATTGCTTGGTTAAAATGGCATTGTGTTCCGACATTGTTTGGTTATATAGTCACTTGAAATGCACAAAAGAAGACCCGAATTGTCCAAAAATTCTACAAATTGTATCTTATTCAAATCTGAATTTTTTATGATTAAAGTGAACTATATGAGTTGAATAATGTGTGGTTAAACGGATTTAATGTTTTGAGATTACCCGAAACACTTTCGGGGTACTTTTGAGTCAATACAATTGATTGGATGCAAATTAATGTAATGGACTTAACGGAATAGAAATGTTTAATGTGTTTGTGTGGCCAGGGGTAGTGGGGTACGGAAAATAAGAAAGGTCTTAAGATACCCTCAGGTTGAGAGTCCCGGAACCTGCGCAGGGTTGGCTTTCATGCCAGTAGGTTAGTAGCCTACGAAGTGATTACAGTATGTATCCCAATTTATTGTGGCATATCGTTGCCCTGGACTGCGATTCTAAAGTACGATTCATTAGGTGCCCAATCTCCAATGATTGTGTGCAAGATTGTTGTGAAATGAATAAACTTAATGGTGACCTAAAAATTAATGTAAAAGAATCGAATGTTGGAGGTTGTAAATGAGAACACTGAAAGGTTGTTTATGGTTCATACTTTGTGGACTTTGATTTGTTTATGTGTTTGTTGTCTTTATTCTTGCACATTTATTAAGTTCATTATTTATATCATATATATATTATGGTGAGTAGTGTGAGCACACGCCGTTCGTGCTCACGTCCTTACAGATGTCATTGCAGGACCCACACAGGAGAAATAGGCGTGCTCAAAACAGAATTAAGGGATGTGCATGACACTGCAAAGTCTTGACTAGCTCAGTTTTGTTGTACTTTGATATTATTTTTTATTAATGTATATGGCAAAGCAAACTTGCAAGGAAATGTACAATTATTTTTGGTTTTGGAAATGTAATGGCCTTAAGGCCGGAATATGTAAAACTAATGGATTTTCAT
>JAVXUM010175115.1:0-11670 GCA_035590655.1 Pouteria glomerata
CTTTGACAATTTGACCAAACCGTGGCTACCCGGCTAGAATTCGAAAAGGCCATTAAGGTAACCATAAAAATTAAAAAAAAAAAAAAAAAAAAAAAGGGAAGAAGACAAGACAACAAAAAAAAAAAATTCACGGAATCACGTTGGAAAACAGAAAACGGAAGACCTTTCAATGTTTCACTTTCACACTTCACAGTGAGACATTATGATGAAGGATCTTTAACTATACATCAACAAGGCAGACCTCTTCCTCCAATTAACACAATCCCAACCTGCGGAGAGGCACCAATCAGAAACGAAGAAAAAAGGCAAGGAGCCAAATCACAAAAGAAACTTGTTCTAAGGCAACTTGATTATCATAGATAAAATAGACAAGTGGCTAGATTGTCTAAGTCCATGTTCTTTCGGAAAAACAATGGAAGAAAATTCAAATTCTTACAAAAAGAAATTCTAGGGTTTCAAAAGATCCATACGAAATCTGACGAATGCTTATTTATAGGCTTACAAATGTAAGTGTAAAATAGTAAATTTGTTCTTCATAAATTACATAAGAATTAACTCAACTGAAGGTTGCGGGCGCCCAACAAGGAAGCAGACGTGCGCCCGAGCCTTCTGAAGTCATGTGCTCGACAAAAGTCCTGAGAGAACAGGAAAATTGATGGTCTCGGTGGGTGCCCAAGATGGAACTCAGGCGGGCGCCCAAGTCTCGTGCGCCCAAGGTGCCTTCAAGTCGTGTGCTCAAGATGGCTTCACGTATATTCCAGCTTTGGCGGGCGCCCAAGGTGGAATACAGTCCGTGCGCCCACGATGTTGTACGCCCAATCTTTTCTCAGGTGGGCGCCCAAGGTCTTTCTCTTCTTGGCAAACTCCCCACAGCCACTTGGCAATGAACCATTCTCTACTTGGTAGATTCCTTACATCCACATGGCGAAGAATCATGCACTTGGAATCCTCAAAATAACACGTTATGTCTTTGTTGTCACCTTCGTCAAATGCTTCCATGATTAAGCTTTGGAGCTCCCTTGTCTTGGCTCTCGTAATGGGTCCTTGATAACTAATTAATGATGGCGTGTCTTCATCACATTACTTTCCTTCAAGGCTTCAATCTTTCAGGCTTCAAATGCAACAATCAAGGGCAGACCTAGAATTTTGAATGAGGGGACTGAGGGGGGCACCGAACACTAAAAAAAATAACGGGTTATATCGGGATTAAGAGTATGATAAAAACTACATTACTTTCAAGAAAAGAAAAAATTATTTTTAAATATTAAACCAATAAATATACTTTTCACAATTCAATGGTTTAACTATCCCTTTTAAGAGCACTAGAACTTTAACAAGGATGTTTCTCGTCACTAAAAAAATAATTATTATTAATTTTATTGTTTATGAAATTTATTATTACATTATATATTATATTTATTGATATTATGCTTAAAAGTATTCATTAGTGTAGTAAAAAAATGCGCTTTATTTTATACATAAATACTTGATTTTGATTCTTATAAATTATTTTTATGCTAAAAAATTTTGAATTAATTTTAATTATTTAATAAAATTAAAATACTAAGGGTATTTTGGTAATTTTGTGTCCAAAGTTGAGGGGGTCACTTACCCCCTTGCCTCCATGTGGCTCCGCCACTGGCATCAGTTGCTCTGCCATTGTTGCCGCCTGCCGCCTCTTCAACCCAAAAACCTTTCGAAAGATAAAAAAATTGGCTCATTATTAGGGAAGATTAAAAGGTAAAAAAATTAAAAATTTTATCCACCAGTTATAAGTTTTACCCAATGTATGTTCCATAGGTTTTTGTCCTTTTTTCTTTTTCTTAACTTTCGGGTCATTAATTTATTTTGTATTTAAAAAATATATTTGAATTAGGGACTGAATATTATTTAAATTGTAAATAATTAAATTAAAATTTAAAATATATTTAAGCTATGGGTTGAATATTACTCGGGCTATAAGTAATTAAATTAAAATATTATTACTAAAAAATTTTTTTTGTCAAAATTTTATTCGAGTTACAGTCCACCACAGTTCATTCATACCTCCGCCCCTCCATTAAATTCAAATTCAATAATAATGGATTCGAAACGTAAACTAGTTTGTTTTTACAAAACTTAGATGTGATTCATATATTCAAATTTGATTCTTTAGAAAGACAATTTTTTTTAAATTATCATTTTCATATAAATTATTATTTCTTACTATCTTGTATGCTTACATATAGCAATGACAAACCGAACAAAGCAATAGTCCTCTTAGAGTACCGAGATGGAATTCAATATTCTCTAGTTCCGAAGCACAATATATATATATATGTTTCTCCAGTTGTGGCCCTCTTGTTTAAGAGCAGTTTTCTTTTCCCATAGTTTGTTAGAGAGGCTTTCAAATTGATTTAAATGCCCGAACCACAAAAACAAGTTGACAATTTAACACAGGCTATGACAAATGCACGGCAATTGCAAAAGCAACCAATTTCCTTGCATGCATGCTTGTACATATACATACGTTACTGATGGGCACACAGCGTCAGTTCTAATAAATTTAGGCTTCATTTGATTTGTTTTTTATTTTTTGTTTTCATTTTTTATTTTTTATTTTCTATTTTGGGCTCATTTTTCATTTTAAATTTTTGAAAATAAAGAAAACAATTTAAAACGCATTTGATCACTTCTGTTTTTAAATTTTATTTTAGAAAACAGAAAATGAGTTTACATATAAAATGAAAAATGGCAAAAAATCATTTTAAATATTTTTAACTCAAAATAAGAAAAACATAACATTTTTTGTTATCTTGTTTTGAAATTTTTAGAACATAAAATATATAAAATAGAAAACAGAAAATGAAAAACAAAAATCAAACCAAATGCCACCTTAGATGATAAGATCAAATAAAAATTTAAATAATAATTATAAAATTTTAACAGAATCAAAGTTATCAAAATATTTTAAATATAATTTTTTTTTAAAGCTTTTTATTGACTTATGGCATCAACTGACCACATTAGTTATAATATGGTGCTGCTCATGTGTGTGATTTTTGTTAATTTTTTATTATAATTAAAATAAAATTACAAAAAAAAATAACAAAAATAATTTAAATAGTAAACAATAAGTAGTTAAGGATATTTAAATAAATAATAATTAATTGAGGAATATTTAAAAAATAAAAAAATTACAAAAATATTAGGTAATTAAATAGTATGTAAGAAATAAATATAAATGGGTGAAATTAATTGATTATTTACTAATTATAAAAATTATTTTTTAATACCATTGAAGTTGTAGTAGTTATAAAAAGTTTAAGAGTATTATAAGAAGAAGAAAAAAAATTTCATGAATTTTAAAACTTTACCGTTTTTTCTAGTATATATTTGCTCTATATAATAATGTAGATAATATTATGGATCCGTACAATATAGAAAATTATATGTGGTTTAAAATTACGGGTCCGTTTGGTGGCGCAAGTTTCACTAAAAAAATATCAAAAGTTGCCACTTCTACAGTAAATGAGTGTTTGGCAAATCCACAATTTTTTCACTTTTCTGCTCTGCTACAATAAATAATTATTGCAGTAAGTCCCATTTTTTTTTACTTTTCTACTCTGCTACAGTAAAAAATTTTACTAAACACTCAAAAGTTGTCACTTTTCTGCTTTGCTATAGTAACAATTTTACCAAACACCTAAAAGTTGCCAAAATTTCATTTTGATTCACCAAACACACTAAAAATTATCACTAACAATTTTTAACAAAAAACTATCAAAACTTACTAAAAATTTTACCCTCCAAACACCCTCTACTTCTTTTAGTTATATTTGTTCCACGTGAAACCTAACCCAGTTTGTATGGAACCGACCCAGCATATATGCTGGGCTACGTAGGCCCATTTATATTTCCATCTCCAAAATATCTATATTCAATGATTTTTTGTACTTTCAATTAATTTTCATGTTAAATACAATCGTTCTCTCTTCTCATCTCTATGTAATTATTTTTCAAGTTAAAAGGTAATGTTTTTTCTCTAAATTACTTTCAAGTTAAATGAAAATTCTTTTCTCATTTCTTAATACTTTTTTATATTAAAACGTAATGTTCTAGATTAGATGATCATTCTTTCTCTAAATTACTTTTCATGTTAAATGTAATATCGTCATTGTCTATTAATAGATTTTTATATTCCATATTTTTTTTGTGGTTTTTTTGTCAAATCTCACAACTTTCTCTCTCTCTCTTATATATGCTGATAACACAGTGAATTGGGATTACTTCAGATGATTCAAGCCCGATCCAAATTATTTTCTTGACGCCGGTGTGATGTCTAACAAAAAACCTCATATGCTTAAGTTAGCAAGAGAGTTTGAGAATACAATTTGGTAGAATAATAACAGGGTAGAGTATTATGTGTACCTGGACACCGGAAGTGATGATATATATATCCAAGCTGGACCTACAAGGATGCTGTGCATAAGCATTATAAATCAAGATTCTCATTCAATCGGGCTGTGCCATGTGTATTTGCAAATTCTTATGCAGATATTCCATGATTAGTTCTTAAAACTATTAGTGGGCAGATAGCACCCATATTGGCGGATATCACAAAATATGCCAGAAGACAGTTACACACACACTAGTGACGTAAGCAATTTTATCTGCATGACTTGAGTCAGTCGGGACTTCTACCTGATCAGTCGATCAGGTTCCTCAACAAATTTAGTCAATTGGGTCTCCAGGTTGTTGAGTTCGAGCGGGAGTGTCAGTCGACCAAAGCTATCGATTGGTCGGTCGGGTCAGACTTGCCAGCCAATTGGGAGACATTAACCACTCGAGCTCACCCGATCAGATGCCCCTAGTTCCCTTTGCCCTTGAAGATGACCAAGAGGAATCTTTCTTCTGACTATGACCCTGATATCACTCAATATGCCCACGTTAATCCTCCACAAATATGCCAGTTAGGGAATGTAGTCGGGTATTCTTAAGAGGCCATTTGAACTATCAAGTACTCTTGATCAAGCTATCATTGTACTTATATTAGATGCCTTTGATTTCCTCGGTATTTAAAAATGGATGAGAGGAATCCATTTATTCCCCTTTTTTATCATGATCAAAATATTACCTGTTATAAAGTTATGTTAGTCATTCACGGATGCCCCCAGTCAGGAAGTTTGTGCAAGAAACTCAGTTGAGCACCTCGAGGGATCATTTTAACTGTTGAGTGAACCGATTCAAACTAATGGTTGAAATATCTTACACTTCGTATGTGTATTTAATGCGTTGCTAGCATGATAATGCTTACGCCAAAATGCCGGTTCACGTTCCACACGTCCTATGCCACGTATCTATTTAGTACTGAAGACTTTGTATAAATATAACCTAGTCATTCAATGTAACTAGATTTGAAATGTTAAATTTAAAGCGAGAATAAAATATCCACAAATAAGATTTTGAATCGTCATATTCTCTACACTACGAGTTCATTCACTACAACTGACGCTTTTGAAGTGAGTGATTCCATTTTTCGCATAAGTTCTTTCGTCATTTGGCTTGATTTTCTTCTTCTTATTCTCTATTTTCTATTTGTATGCATTGGTTTGTCCAATGTATTTGTTGGTTTTATGATTAACATGTATAACTATATAATTCTATATATATTAAGCATGCTAATTATGTATCTATGGTTATTATTAGCGATGTGTTAGCTTAATTATCTCATTGTCATGCGTTTTTGGAGTCTGTGTTTTAGGTGATATAATATAGTGTTTTAGGCCTAATTGATACCAAAGGTGCACGCAAGGAGGAGCTAAGGCAAGCTGGAGTAAGGAATGCAAGAATAAGTTTAGTACTTCTTTGGAGTATTTCATCAAATACCTGGCGCACATAGAGAAAATCAACTTCAAGGCATAAATGCTAACATCATTAAGACCTCTCAAGACCTCTTAAACGTCTCAAGATCCATTCTAATGCATAAGATCATCTATCATGGCTGCCAAAAAGAACTAAAGAGCCCTAAACTCTAATCGGTCGAAGATATGCTGCAGCAGAATTTTACACGACACCCTGTTAATATTTCAGTAATAACGTTTTGCTCAGAACTCCAATTGATGTGATTCTTTTTGGTTGAAAAGAATACTTGAAGGCCTACAACTTTTATTTTTTACCTGAAGCCTGAATCCATCGTGTTCAAGGTCAAAATTGCATTAAAAGTTCAGGATAAAATGTTGTCTAGAAGTAATATTATAACAGAACATCAATTAGGCACCTCGACCCTTAACCCGGGTTGCCCTAGAGAGAAATATTGTCTCAGAAATTCAGGCAGGTGCCCTACCTTGCTGGTCGAGCGCCCCAACTACCACCCTAGGAGCCCCTCTGCACTGCGAAGTCAACTATTTAGTTTCCTTTTGTATTTTTAAGTTGACTCTTTTACCCTTAATGATTTGTAACCTACAAATAGACGTGAGTCTAATACCAAATGGGACTTTTACCCTATGTTAGAAGTAGGGAGCTACACTACATTTATGCATTAGGGTTTAGTTGAAGTTTCATATGGTATTTTCGCTTTCTTCTCCTAGGGTTTCCATGTAAGTGCTTTACTTTTAAATAATTTCAATTTAAAATACTTCGTTTTTATTTTATCTTTCATTTTTTCTTTGTAGTATTTCATTTTTGTTCTTTATCTTTCGTTTTAACTTCGTACTTGTTTGTTTTACATTAATGGATGATTTACAAGTTTATTTTCTTCTACAGAGTTCAAATATGTTAGGCTAGTTAGTTCTTGGCTTCAAACCATTAAAGATAGTGTCGTAGTCGGGTGAACTCAAACATAAAAGATTCCTTTTCAATGAAATATATTTTTAAGTTCTAATTGAAATTTCATAGTAAGCTAGGGTTCTTTCGAAATCAACTCACCTATGATACAACCATAGCTTGGTTACAAGTTTTCAGTTGTGCACACCAAATGTTTGGTTCAATGTCCTGATGAGTTAGAAACATTTTTTAAAGCCCAAATTAGATTTTCTTTCTAAATCAAATCACCCGTGTTATTATCAAAGCTTAGGTATGATTAACCACTCGTGCATACCAAGTGTTTGATTCAATGGCCCAACGATTTGGATCCTATTTTCTTAAAACCATAACTTGAGGTTTTATTAAGAAATCGATTCATCAATGTTACAATCAAAACCCGGTTACGAGTTGATGCTCATGCACACTAGGTGTTTGGTTTAATGTCTTGGTGAGTCTGAAACTATTTTAAAAAAACCTCCTCTTACCTTGAGATCCATAACTTAGGTTTTAAAAGAACTAAAGGCCTAGGTCCAGCATGTAAAGGACCATGACGTCTATAAAGTAAACCTCTTGGTCAATGTCAAGATGCTAGTGACATACATACTTGACTCAGAGCATACTCGAGAGGCATTAGTCACTAAACGTGAGCGAAGTGAGTGCTTAGTCCATTTACTAATTTCTATTTTAAACTATTCTTACTCTAATCTCACTTCTTCATGCAAATAACCTTTCTGAGTCAGCTCTACCACCTCCAATGGCTCGCTTAAATTTGGACCATTTGAAGAGGAAAAATAAAGAGCCCGTCGAAAGAGACTCAGTGAAGAACACCAAGTTAGTTCTCGAGACGAGCTTGGGAGCTAAAGACCCCTATTTAGGAGAATCAACTAGTCCCGGTTGATCTTTCTATTCAACCAAAAGGGATTCTTGCCTTTGTCTTACTTCCTACCAAGTCCAGTAGGATTGTGAGTCTGATCAAGGATGACTAACAAGCCTAGAAGAGTACTCTGGCGCTGGTGAAAGAGGAAGAAATTTACAAATAAGACAACTACTCCAGCTTCCAACTGATCCGTGATTTAAATCACGATATTGTCAGGGTAAGCTCTTTTAGAGTTTTCTTCTTCATCTTTTTCTATAACAAACATTTCCTCATTTAAGCTAGCATACTTTTTATTTTTTAAGCTCTCACTCGATCAGCTATCATGACCCATCATATGATGATCAAGGAAAAAATAAAAAAGCTTAGGGCAAAAATGGAAGTTGATAACCAAAGGGTCTAATCCGCCTTGGAGCAGAGAGATATTGCCCATCCTATCGAGGAGGCCCTTAAGGCAGTGTTGGACAAGTTAAAAAAGACTCGGGAAGCTTAGAAAGTGACGTATGAAGCTAAAAAAGTAGCCCTAGTCAAATGGACAATCGAATATTATGAAGGAAGTAAAGCATTCCAAATCGAACCTGAAGAATACTTCAATCAAGCTTTTAAAGTCACCCGACATAGAGTCGGCTTACTATTTCCCAGCCTGGACTTTTTACAATTGCAACCAATCAATTCGGAGAAAACCATAGGGGCTGAGGGCGAGAGGAATATTGAAGGAAGTGATAATGACGACGCCCAGTCCAAGGTCCCCCTTTCTTGAGGAAGAAAGAGAGAGATTTCCTTTTTGTTTCCTTTATTTTGAAAAAGTTGTTATAAAAACTTTTAACTTTTGGTTATGAAAAGACTTATTTTCATTTAGTGAATCATGTTGATTCGTCTTTGTTTGTTTGGGTTATTTTCTTTTTCCTCTGTGACTATGGAATGATTAACTTTTTAACAAGTTTACGTAACTCGGCTCAGCCTCATGGTTGTTCACTATTTTATTAAGCCACCTGAGGTGAGTAGCCACACTTTAAGGTATTATTTGCCAAAATAATTCAAGTTCATTTCACTCGGCTTGGCCTCATGGGCTTTTATTACTTGATTGTGTGAACTGGGTAGCTTTAATGTTAAAGGACTATTCAACTTCATTCCAGACTTGTATGAATCTTGTAAATATAAACTCATGCAGCTTTAATGTTAAAAAAAAGTTGCACTTACCTCATCATTTAAGATTGGTGCATCGTCCCTTTGTTCTGTTGATAACATTTATTACTTCTAATATAAGCCATGTGAGCCATCATCTTATTCAGCCATGTGAGCTGAGTAAGTTTTTTGCACTACTCAGTCATGTGAACTGAGTAAGTATACTTGCCCGCATTGGCCTCATGAGCTATTGGCTGTGTAAGCTACCTCTGTTGTGCTCAACCACATGAGCTAAGTGGGGTCTTTGTACTAATTAGTCTTGTGAATTGAGTAGTGGTGGTTGATCCCCAACTCCTCACACGGCTCGTTGAATTGTTTTCCTTCAAACTACTTTTCGTTATCCATGATAACTACCTTGGGGATACCAAACCGACACACAATACTCTGCCATAGAAATTTTCTTATGTTTTGTTCCGTAATGTTTAGGAAGGCTTCAACTTTTGCCTACTTTGTAAAGTAATCAATTGCTACTATGGCAAACTTTCTCTGTTCTTTCCCTAATGGGAGTGGCCTAATGACTAAGAATACCCCACTGTACAAACGACCAAAGACTTTGGATTAGTGTCAACTTCTGAGTTGGTTGCCTCAAGATGTTGGAGAATCTCTAACACTTATCACATTTCTTGACGAATTTTTAGGCCTCTGCCTCTAGAGTGGCCTAGTGGCAGCCTACTCTCAGGACTCTGCCAACTAGCACTCTGCTTCTCTAGTGATTGCCATAGACCCCTTCATAAATTTCTCTCATCACATACTCAGCTTTCCACCCATTCAGGCAATGCAGTAAAGGAGAGCTTTGTCTTATTCTGTAAAGAACTCTATCTATGATCAGGTATCTGCTTGCTTAGTACTGAATACTTCAAGCTTTGTTTCTGCTGGTTGGCCGAGTGCCATGTTTTAGGTATGCTCTGATCAATTTGGCCCACTCGGTTTTGTCTTCTACTTGGTTCATCTCTGGGGTCTAGATTCTCGGATAATCCAGTATCTCAATCAGCACGTTCGAGCTCTCGTCCTTAGAGGAAGCAATTCTTACCAATCGGTCAGCCTTCTCATTCTGAAGTCTCGAAATCCTTTGAAGTTGGAACTTTGTAAACTTTCTAGATAGACTCCTGCCCTTTCATAATATTTGGCCATATGTTCTTTTCTGGCTTCGTAGTCCCTTTGCATTCGTTCCAGTACCAATTGGGAGTCACTATGAACTTTTAACTGCTCTGCCCTTATTCTCTGAGCCATCCGGGGACCAACTATAAGTGCTTCATATTTAGCTACATTGTTAGTGGCGGAGAACTTAAATTAGAGGGCATATTCAAATTTGTGGCCCTTGGGAGAAATCAAAATGATACCAACGCCACTTGAATTGTTGGTTGAAAAAACCATCTACATGCAAAATTTAGACTTGATTAAGATTCTCCTTTGGGGTTGGGTTTACTAGGTGGGTGGTAAATTTAGCAATGAAGTCTGCCACAATCTGCTCCTTTATTGCCAATCTCGGTCGATGTTATATGTAATACCATGAACTTTTGGTGTGAATGTATATAAACAATTTGATATGCTTTGTACACATTTTGTAATCTAAGTTAGGGGATCACCTTAGAACTTGATCTTAGCTTAAAGAAGATGACATTAAAGCATACTTAAACCCTAAATTTGATTAGGTTAACATTGGCTTAAGGTTTAGGAAATTGGAAACCCTAATTGTCCAAATTAATCTAAGTGATTGGTTAATTGGTTTTAAGTGTTTTAAAACTTCAAAGTGCTAGGGAATTGGCTCAAGATTAGAGAGAATAAATTATTCTAGAGGGCAAGAATGGTAACTAGGGTTCAAAGGATGATTAGGATGGAAAATGGTGAGGTGGCGGGCCATGTGGAAGAAAATACACTAAAATTTGACTTTTTGAACCCTAATTTTGACCTTTAAATACATACACATGTATATGCATGGATGAAGTGTAATGCGGTGATGTGGAAAAAGCTCATTGGCTTATTTAAGGAGGTGGAGGGAAGAGGGAATCAGTTGGACTCTCCTTTGGCTGAATGGTGCTAGAGGCTTCTAGATCATTTAAGTCTAGTCATATGGTGACTAGGTGTACGAAAGGCAAAATGGTAATTTAGGAGAGGAGGTTTGACCAGTCAAAGGAAGTGGAAGAAAAGACAAACTTGGTTAGTGTAGAATTGTGTAGAAGTGAGTGGAGAATTCTTCCACCTCTTAGTTGATCACATGGGGTATTATGTGTCCAAATTAATTAATTAAGTGGGTCCCATCATAAGCTTAGCTGTAAAGTTTACTAATTAATTAAATTAACATGTGTTAGCTTATAATTGGACCATGGGAGTAAGTTGGAGAGGGAAAAAAACCTAGCTTAGTCAAATGATAAAGAATGGTGTAGATTTCTCTTCTATGCTCTAGATTATTCTAGAAGTGTATTAGGTGTCTTAAGTGGGTCCTACCTTAGGCTAATTAAATAATAAACATGTATGGGAAGATGATTGGTCAAGGGAACTACATAGGAGAGGGAAGATATAAGATGGAACAAAAAGGGGAACACTTAGAGCATTACGCACCATTCGGCCACACCATAAAGAAAGAAGAATACCTAAGGGAAAAAGAGAAAGAAAAGGAAAAAGAAGAAAAGAAAGAGGAGAAGAAGAAACCTAGGTTAGAGAGCTTGGAAAGTTCAAAGGTATGTTTTCTAAACCTAGTTTAAACTAATATTTAAGCTTAGGGCAAATTAAGCTAAGCTCTTGAAGATAAATGAAACACTAAGTGAAATTAGGGTTGGATGTGTTTAAGGTTGTTTTGGTGAAGAAAATTCAAGGAGAAATCAAGAATT
>JAVXUM010175160.1:0-11668 GCA_035590655.1 Pouteria glomerata
TCTTATTTTTTCTATATTTTATTGAATTTTTTTATAAATATTTTAAAAATATTTTTTATATGAATGCATATTAGACAAAGTTAACTAAGTTTTTTTGTTTTAAAAAAATAATATTAAAAATTTAATTTTAATGTATTTAAATTAAAAATTAAAAATAATATTCTATAAAAAATTAATGTTTTTTTTGAAAAGATACACTTTTACGTTTTTTGTGTTAGAATTTGAGATATATTTGAGATAAAAAAAACTTAAAAAATTTAAATTTGAGATATCTTTAGCTATTGAATTCACTCAAAGATCAGAATTATTTTTTATTTTTCTTTGCAATTTAATTATTTTTTGGATTACTTCACATAGAAACACAATCTTTTACTTTTCTTATATTTTGTTAAATGTTTTTTTAAAATATTTATTTGTAATAAATAATAAAATTTTATATATCTGTTAAAGACTACATAGATACTTTAACCTCTTTTATTTTTACAGTTTTTTATGTAGGTTTATTTTACAAATTTATATTTAAATTATTTGCAGATCAAATTATATTTCTGTATCTTTAGGCATGGGTAATTTTAACTTTTGAAAAAAAATTAAATTTAAATAAAAATACGACAAAAAAGTTAGAAAAAAAAAACTTAAAATTAAATTAAGGAATGGACGATTCGTATTTTACACATACATTTACTAGTGTGTCAATATTAGACTGCTCCGGACCAAACCCGCTTGTGCCTTTAGCCAGGGTTGAATGCTAGTAGATATATATACGAAGAACCCAGTCCTCACCAACTTGAATAAAGTCTCAGACCGCGACACCCACTCCGCGGCCGCCATCGAGCTTCAGTATATTGCCAGGACGCTCACTCAGGACTCCATCTTGCCATTCATCTCGTCCATCTCTGCAACCAACAAATCACCTGTCCGCAAGCAATGCGTTTGCCTTATCTCTCTCATATCCGAGGCCCACAGCGATGTACTCTCCCTTTTCCTCTCAAAGATCCTTAAAGTTGTCATTCGCTACCTCCAGGACCCTGACTTCGCCATTTGTTCCGCTTGCATCTATGCTGATAGGGTGCACCCGACTGACCTACTCGAGATATTGGATTCATTTTGGTCACTCTCTGTGACCAAAGGAATCGGGGGCATCTGATAGGGTGCACCCGACTGGATACAAATACTCGACCGACCGAATATTGTAACTGACTGAAGGTCATACCCGAACGGACTCAACTAGCAATATTGACCCGACCGAACATCTGTTCTCGACTGGAAGTCTCCTAATTCGACTGACCGACTGTGGGTCGAGGGTTTGGTTTGATCTTCCTATATAAGACAAAAATGCTTACGTCACGGTCACGCGTATGGCCACTTTCTGACATATTCTGTTATACTTGCCTACAAGGGTGCTGCCTGCCCACTAACGGTTTTGATAACTAAACGAGTGATATCAGCATTGGATCTGTGAATACAGGTGGCAAAATCTGATTGGATGTTAAGTATGATCCAGTACAACTCCCATCTACAGTCTCCATACAGGATCAACAGACATATATAAATTATCTCCGGTGCTTAGGTACAGATATGACATTTTACCTTACTGTTATTTTGCAGAAATATTTTCTCAAGTTTTTTTGCTAACTTAAGCATTTGAGACTCTTTGGCAGGCACTACAACGGTGTTAAAACAGCAATTTCAAATGACCCGGACCAGATTTGGATCATCCAGTGCTCATCCGAATTCACTGTGTTATCAGTTGGCGCCGTCTGTCGGAAACGACTTCTTTCTCACTGCTTTTATGATCCAAACAAGATCTGAAACTAACACTCAACCTCAATCCCAGCCTACTGTAGAGATGGAGAACCAGAATGACGAGATGATCAATGCCATGGAGAGGCAGATGCAGGAAATGATGGCTGTCATGTAGACGTTGATGGCTCAAAACCAGACGATGTTGTAGCAGATGAATGCTGCGCCCCCTGTTGCGGCGGCTCCACCTCCTGTGGTTTCCCTAGGGAATGGAGCAAACAATGGAGGTGTTGTGGAGCAAACAATGGAGGAAAATGGGGCTCCTACGGGAGTCGGAGAGGCTTATGCCCTCGCTGGTGCTGGAGTCGGGGTTGCTGAAGCTCCTCCGGCACCAGGGGTTGGATTTGTGGGAGAAAATATTCTCCCAGAATAGTCTAGAAGAAGGGACAGGACCGTGGGAGCTGTTGTCCCCCCTGATCAACACAGGAATGTGTCAAGGGCAAAAACCACTAGTGTAAGGGATGCTCAAGCCAATCTATGGCAAGAGCAGTTTAGAGCCACGCAAGCCCAAATGGAGGGGGTCTTGCCGGCAGTAAAGGCACCAAATACGATGGAGAATCTACTGGGCAACACTAACTCTCCATTCACCCTAACAGCGATGGCTTGTCGCAGGATCCATTGGACCACCTTGAGACCTACAAGACTTTGATGCTCATCCATGCTTACCCGAACGAGATCATGTGTCGAGTCTTCCCGGCAACGTTGAAAAGTGCTGCCCGTACTTGGTTTTCTAAAATAAAACCAGGTACGGTGGCCACATTCTCTGAGCTCAGCAAACAGTTTGTAAGCCATTTTATTGGTGGGCAGAAGCAAAGGAGACCCGCCACCCATCTGCTCACTATCCGACAGGGGAGAGATGAACCCCTCAGGGATTATGTGAGGAGATTTAATAAGGAGATATTGGAAGTTGATGAGGCTGATGAGAAAGTGGTCCTCACTGCATTTATGAGCAGACTACGGTCACCTCGATTCATGGCGTCTTTGGTAAAGAAGCCACCCTCTGATCTGGCCGAGCTCATGTTTCAAGCTCAGAAATACATTAATGTAGATGATGCAATGAAAGCGAGGAAGGATACCGACGAAACCTCAAGTTCCAAACCTGAGAAGAAAAGGCAAAGTGACTCGGGTAATATCAGAGATAACAGAGACTCAAAAAATCAGAGATTTGATATCCGACCTGACAGGGGGCCACAGAGATTTGATAATCGAAGGTTTGACGATAGGAGATTTGGCGATCGGAGATTTGATGGGCAGAGGGCCAATACCCCCTTGAATGCAAGCCTGGCAAATGTGCTCCTAGAAATTCAGCATTATCTTAATTTCAGGAGGCCGGCGCCAATGATTGCCTCAGTGGAAACCCGATCCCAAGCAAAATACTATCATTATCATCTGGACCATGGTCATGATACAGAGGATTGTTTTGACCTCAAAAGGCGAGTTGAAGAGCTTGTGCGTCAGGGGAGGCTCGGTCGATTCCTTTTAGGTCACAACAATAGAAGGCCCAATTGGAGATCGCCCGACCGCCGAAGCCCGAGAAGAAGGGAACCCGAGAAGCAAGTCCCCAACCTTAATAGGCCAAACCAGCAGCCAATCGGAGAGATAAAGTTATATCTGGTGGTTTCGCGGCAGGGGGGAGTCTTCCTCCGCTCGAAAGAAATATGATTGGGAGCTGAGCAAACAGAGTGAGATCTTCGTGGCCAACCGACCGATGAAGAAAGTAAAAGGGGATGACCGACCAATTACTTTCATAGATGATGAAGCCAATGTCAACCTCATGACAACCCCCTTGTTATTTCGGCTATTATCGCCAACTTCAAGACCTGAAGGATTCTGGTCGACAATGGGAGTTCGGCTGACATTCTATACTAGGGGGCGTTTAAGAAGATGAATATCGGTCAAGAGAGGTTAAAGCCAGTATCTTCCCCGTTGGTTGGATTCATGGGAGACCGAGTGGTCCCGCTCGGTTCTATAATTCTGCCAGTCACTCTTGGAGAGGGACCACACCAAGCCACAAAGATGGTCACCTTCCTAGTTGTAAATTGTCCATCGGCGTATAATGTGACACTGGGAAGGACAACCCTTAACCAATTTCGAGCCATCACATCCACTTACCATCTTCTGGTCAAGTTCCCGACCGAAGATGGAGTCGGATGTGTGAGGGGTGATCAGAAGGTTGCTCGAGAATGCTACATGTCTTCATTAAAGGAGAAGACCCCCAGAGAGGCCCTGGTGATAGATGGGCTAGAAATACGGGACGAGGAAGAAATAAGGCTTGGGGAGCCAGAAGGGGAGATGGAAGATTTTGAACTCGGCTCTCCCGATCAGGGCAGAACAATAAAAGTTGGGTCTGAGACACCCGAGCCTTTGAAGATGGAAATAAAGACTTTTTTGATGAATAATCTGGATGTCTTCGCTTGGTCTCACGAAGACATGCCCGGAATAAGTACGAGCGTGATCGCCCATCATCTCAACATCTTTTCGACTACTCCGCCAATAAAACAAAAGCGAAGGGTTTTCTACCCAGAGCGAAATGAAGCTATTGCCGAGGAAGTTGAGAAGTTAATAAAGGCGAAGTTTATCTGGGAAGTGCATTACCCCATTTGGCTGTCTAATGTTGTAATGGTCAAGAAGTCAAACGGCAAGTGGCGAATGTGTGTTGATTTTACAGATTTAAATAAGGCATGTCTAAAGGATAGTTTTCCTCTGTCATCTATTGATTTATTGGTTGATTCGACGGCTGGCTATGAAATGTTATCCTTTATGGATGCATTCTCAGGGTACAATCAAATAAACATGACTGAACATGACCAGGAGCATACCACCTTCATCACCGACCGGGGGCTTTATTGCTACAATGTAATGCCCTTTGGATTGAAAAATGCTGGGGCAACCTATCAAAGGCTGATGAACAGAATGTTTGGAGGACAGGTTGGACGCAATGTGGAGGTCTACGTGGATAACATGCTAGTAAAAAGTAGAAGGGTTGACTCTCATGTGGCACATCTGCAAGAAACATTCAACACTCTAAGGAAGTATGGAATTAAGCTCAATCCTGCCAAATGTGCGTTCGGGGTTGCCTCTGGCAAATTCCTTGAATTTTTGGTTTCTCACCGAGGGATCGAAGCTAATCCAGAGAAGGTCAGAGCAATAATGGAAATGTAGCCCCCTCAGAAAACAAAAGAAGTTCAGAGATTGGCAGAAAGAGTGGCAGCCCTGAACAGATTTATCTCTCGATCAACAGATAAGCGCCACCCTTTCTTCAAAGTGCTCAGAAAGGCATTTGAGTGGACAGCTGAGTGTGAGGAGGCCTTTTTACAATTAAAGCAGTACCTGGGGTCTGTCCCACTGCTCAATCGGACGGCTCTAGGGGAAGAATTGTATTTATATCTAGCTGTTTCATCCATAACTGTCAGTTCGGTGCTTGTTCGAGAAGAGAAAAGAGTTCAGAAGCCGGTTTATTACATGAGCAAGGCCCTACACGGAGTAGAAGAATGTTATCCAAAGATGGAAATGCTAGCCCTTGCTCTTGTAACGGCGGCTAGGAGACTGAGGGCCTACTTCTAAGCTCACACAATCATCGTCCTAACAGACCAACCTCTAAAAAATGTTTTGCATAAACCCGAGACTTCTGGTCGGTTGATGAAGTGGTCGATCGAGTTAAGCCAGTTTGACATCCAGTACAGACAGAGGATTGCAATGAAGGGGCAGGTCGTGGCAGATTTCATTGCTAAATTTACAACCCCACCCCAAGACCCCACTCCCGATGAAGACACTGGTGATTTCTGGATTTTAAATGTCGATGGCTCGTCAACTAATAATTCGAGCAGTGCTAGAATAGTTCTCATTTCTCTAGAGGGCTGTAAGTTTCAGTATACTCTGCAGTTCTAGTTTCCTACCACGAATAATGTAGCAAAGTACGAGGCCCTCCTAACTGGTCTCCGGATGACTCGGAGAATGGGGGCAGACCGAATAAAGGTGTATAATGATTCTCAGTTAGTGGTAGAACAGATGCAAAGGGAATATAAAGCCAGAGGAGAACACATGGCTGAATACTGTGAAAGAGCTAAAGGCTTATCTAGAAAGTTTTCCAAGTTCCAGCTCCAAAGAATTCCAAGGCTCTAGAATGAGGAGGCTGACCGATTAGCTAGAATCGCTTCTTCGGGATAAGTGAATGACGGCATACCGATCGAGATACTTAATTCTCCGACTATCCAGACCCCAGAAGTTAACCATATCGAAGACGACACTGAATGGGCAAAATCGATCAGAGCATAGTTAGAATATATTATTCTACCAGAAGATAAGAACGAAGCAAAGAGGGTTCAGCACAGAGCAAGCAGATACCTGATCATGGATGGAATCCTTTACAAGTGAGGAAACAGCTCCCCTCTGTTACGGTGTTTAAATGAGCAAAAGGCTGATTATGTTATGAGGAAAATCCATGAAGAGGTCTGTGGCAACCACTCGGGAAGTCGTGCACTAGCTGGAAAAGTTTTAAGGGCAGGCTACTACTGGCCTACACTCGAAGCAGATGCTTGGGAATTTGTAAAAAAATGTGACAAGTGCCAGAGGTTTTCTAATATCCCAAGGCTGCCAGCTCAGGAACTAACGCCTATCCAAAGCCCTTGGCCGTTCGCGCAATGGGGAATCAACATTGTAGGGCCACTCTCTTTAGGGAAAAGGTAGAGGAAATTTGCAGTGATTGCTATCGATTATTTCACGAAGTGGGCAGAAGTTGAGGCTCTCCCGAGCATAACAGAGCAGAATATGAGGAAATTCTTATGGCAGAATATTTTGTGTCGATTCGGTTTACCCAAGGTGGTCATCACTGACAATGGGAAGCAATTCGAAGGGAGGCAGTTCAACGAGTTGTGTGAGAAATTGGGGATCGGCCACCACTATTCCTCTCCCGAGCACCCTCAAGCCAATGGTCAGGTCGAGGTCACCAATAGATCTCTCCTCAAGATCATCAAAACAAAGCTAGAGAAGGCTAAAGGGCTCTGGGCGGATGAGCTTGCAAACATCCTCTGGGCCTATAGAACAACTGAAAGAACTCCGACCGGACAGACCCCCTTTTTACTCACTTATGGTGCCGAAGCAGTGATCCCTGTGGAAGTCGGTCTTCCCAGTTACAGAACATTGTTCTTCGATCCAGATCAGAACGACGAATTAATGAACAAAGAGATTGATCTGTTGGAGGAGAAGAGACTACAAGTTGCAATTCGAATGGCCTCCTACCAGCAAATGATGCGCCAATATCACAACTCTAGGGTCCGACTGAGAGAGTTTGTTGTGGGAGATCTTGTGCTGAAGCGAGTCAATCAATCCACGAGGAATCCACAAGAAGGTAAGCTGGGCCCGAACTGGGAAGGACCATATAAAGTGCTCGGGTACACCAGAAAAGGGACTTACCGACTGAAGCAACTTGGGGGTAAAGAATTACCTCATCCCTGGAATTCAGAGCATCTTAGAAGATACTACACTTGAAAGTTTAATTTTGAATTGTGATTTTGTTATTGTAAATTAACATTTGTCATTAATTACATTTATTATTTGAGCAGGGCTCGAATATTTTTACTTTACAATAAATTCTGCTTCAATGACTCAATTGCCTTGAATTTGACAATATGTCTACACTGACTTTGACGATTCTACTACAGCTTAGCTGCTCGGCTAACTAAGCTGAGCAGGAAAATGGCTTACATAGCCCAAGTGTCCGACTGAATCGACATGGAAGAACGACTTAAAAGCGACAAATCAACATAAAAGATCGACTGAAAAACGACTGAATTGACATGGAAGAGCGACTTGAAAGTGAAATATCGACATGAAAGATCGACTTAAAATCGACAGATCAACATGAACTATCGACCTAAGAGCGACAGATCAGCATGACAGAACGACGTGCGAACGATAGGTCAAGTTGACAGATCAACTTACGACACGACATAAAAGCAACTGAGTAAGAAAAATTTAATTATCTCGATCAACTCGGCCGAATGATAACCAGGTAGTTATACGATTGGTAATTTACCAACTTAGTTAAGATAAGCCCACAATAATTTTGTCGTTGATTTTAATTAACATTTGTCCATTGCCCACAATAATTTTGTCGTTGATTTTAATTAACATTTGTTCATTGATTTACAATGGCTCTACTGATCAGTTGTAAGTTCACATTCATTTATTTGTTTACTGAGTTCATAAAATGAGTTTCGAGCAAATGGTCCAAGCTGGTTCTCGAACCCGAACGGGGTAGAACGAGATAATGAGCTCGACCAGGAGGGCCGAGCTGCAAACCTTGAATATTTTGGTAGTTGAACTGAATAAAAACAAAATTAAAAACATAAACCAACAGCATAGAAAAGAAGAAAAATTTCCTTATAATATCACCAAAAAATATCCTTTACATTGTTCCAAAAAAAAAAAAAAAGGAAGAGGCAAACAAAGGGAAGAGCCAGTTATTTGGTCCCCTGAGTAGTCACAAACTCTGAGGTATGGTCAACCTCATGTTCCTTATCTGTTTGATTAGACTGCTCAGGGACCCCGGACTCTTCAACATGATCTTCTCGTTGATCGTCCTGATGGCCCCCCCTTCGCCCTCTTCATCCTCTTTGCCTTCTTCTTCTTCAGCATCCGATGGCACCGGCTCGAATTTGGCTAAGTCAAGATTAGGTAAGGCAGCTTGAATTTTTGCCTTGTCATGGTTAAATCCCTGCTCGAAGACAGGGAAAAGAGCTGCCTGATAGTCGTCGGAATCCTTGAAGCTCTGGACAGCCTTATTCCCTACTTCTTGCAGCTCCTCCGAGAGCTCGGTGACCTTCTTTTCAAGCTCTTCTTTATGATCGGTCACCTCGTTGAGCTCTTTCCATAATCCATTGCGTTCATTGCCAAGAGCTTTATTGTCTTGCTTCAATTCACAGTTCTGACGCAGCAATTCATCTTTCTCGTGATTGGCAACTGCTGTGACAGCTTTAAGCTCTCCAATTTTTGTCAAATATTCTCGCTCTTTGGCTTCAAATTCGAGCCTGAATGATTCGGTCTTATTCCTCTCGGCATGAAGGGCTTTTTTTGTGTTCCCAAGCCTGGTGTAAAGGGCAAGGGATCGGACCATTGTCTGCGTAGCATAACCAATCAGTTAAGAGGTTGAAATAGCCATATAAAAAAAAGAGGAAAGAGATGAAGCGAAAAAGAAAAGAAAGGGAGTTTCTTACTCTGAAGAACTCATGGTTCTGTTCATAAACCATGGCCGAGCTCTGGCTCCGGCGAACAGCAGTTAGATCAGCCTCTGACACCGTGGCAAGGAGCCTCTGCCACGCCAGCTCACTGCTAACCTCGAGGTTCTGTCTCGCGGAAGACCCTAATTCAGAGCCCGACCCGGTTGCCTCAATTCGGGCGGGGGCGTGCGGAATTTCAAGCGTGCCGCTTGAACCCAACTCTTGAGGCAACTCCCCAGTTTTTTCCTTCTCCACCGGTTTTGTTGCTGTTGGTTGGGGAGGAGAGAGCGTGACTACTTCGGCGGTGGTGGTGGAGGTGGACTTCGTTGTCCTGGCCTTCTTGGGAACGAGTGGTTTATCCCCTACTTCCTTTGCTGGCTTCCTTTTGTCCATGCATTTCAGGTAGCTCATGTCAAACGCCATCTTGACACACTCGGCTTGCTTGGGATCGACCGTGGATTGATCTGCATCAATTATAAGCAAAAAATTTAGAACTCACATATAGATCAAAAAACGATCACAGAATTTATATTATAAACTCACTCCGCTCACGTTCTGCTACCAGGACTTCTTTGGAAGGGTCAGGACCAAGTAGATAATCAGCGAGATTATCAACTGTGATCAAAAACTGAACCTCCCTAACGTTATGAAGTTTTGCTTGTTCGACAAGCCTTTTCTGTTCCCAAGAAAGAACAGTTTGCTTCTGAGCTGATTGAAATAAAAAACTGAGATTAGACTTCTAAATCCCAAATTGACCCAAAAATTCAACTAAGGAGAGACCAGAATTAAAGAAAAATAGAAAACTCAAATCTAAGCATACCCTTCAAACTTGGTTGACCCCATACTCGGGGAACTCTGATTTTCTTGTCCTCCTCGGATTCCCATGGTTAGAATTCCCAGGTACTTCCTCAGATGAAGAAAAACTTCTCTTTCCATCCTTTATTTGATGTGGGCATGCCGGTCACAAAGTTAAATTCTGGTTTCCTGGCAGAGAAGTACCACCAGCCCGAGCCTCTTTCTGTGACCTTATAGAAGTGCAGGAAGAGGTCGGTGGTTAATCCTTCCCCGGTCGCGGCTTCCAAAAAACGGTGCAGCCGATGAGAATCATTCAGGTGTTTGGCGCGACCTGACCAAGGGCTAAGTTGAGTCGACTCAGCACTTCTTGGACAAGTCGAGGAAGGGGAAATCGAAGTCCACCGATCAAGGCACGTTCGTAAACGGCCACCTCGGCCCCCCTTGGCGAGCATACCGAATCTTGTTCCCTTGGTTGTCTCAGGTGGATGTCTCCCGGGAGTTGAAAATGTCTAACAATTTCTGAGAGTCTTATCCCGTAAATTGTTGACCTAATCTTCTCGACTTCGAATATGCTCCCCTCCTCTTCACCATTGCTACTGCTGCTGACTATACGAGCTCGCCTTTTTTCGATTCCCGCTTTGAATCCGTCGACAATCTGAACGCCGGAATCAGATGGTTAAGGGTTTTGGCGACGAGGAAAAATAAAGCCATCGCCATCACTACTTTCTGTACTCGAGGAGCTCACTTTTTCAACACTATCCATGGCTACTGAAAGAATAGTTTCCCTAATACGATAAAAATAAAAGGTAAAAACTACACCCCCAACCACTGCCCGAATAAACCTAGGGTTTTCTACAAAATCTATATGATTAAGGAATGCGCGTTGACTCTGGTAATAATACAAGCAGCGATTCAAGAGCCAGAACATGAAACTAAAATGAAGAATAGATGAGATTAGAATGGCAACTGACGATAAATAAAATTCTTACCGGAAGAATACCGCTGATTGAGGGTACTTCAACAGAGGAAGGAAGACGAGAGCTTTGAGCTTTGAGAATTGTGGAAGGCGCGGGCAATGGAAACTTCAGTAACTCTGCGTTTTTCCTACAAACCCTTATTTGTTTTCATTCCAAACATAACTTTGAAATCAACGGTCCTGATTGATTGCCGCGAAAAACTATCTAACGGCTCGCGTGAATGGTCACTCCCACTACCCGACTATTGCCTATTAAAATAATGACACGTGGCGGGAAGATAAAACGACCGCGTACTTCCGCCACTTTTCCGCCTGCCTAGCCGCACAAACATTAAATGTGCCGGCCCCGCGTCTATTCGTCAACACATTTTTCTATTTTATTATATCCGTAAGCGTATTTCACAAACTTTTTGATTCCTCGGTCACGCCAACATTTCCTGCAAGAGTCGGGGGTATTTATCTAATAGGGTGAACTCGACTGACCGATCTGAGATTGGATTCCTTTCGGCCACTTTCTGTGACCAATGGAATTGGGGGCATCTGATAGGGTGAACCCGACCGAATAATAGTATATGATCGACCTGACCGACCGAACAGTATATCCCGACCGATGATAATACCCAAATGAACTCAACTGGTATGATCGACCGAACACTCGTACCCGATCTCGAGCGATCGACCATACGACCGGAAGATTGGTCTGATCTTCCCATGTAAGACAAGGATGCTTACGTTGTGGTCACGTGTTTGGCCACTTTCTGATATATTCCGTGATACTCGCTGGCAGAGGTGCTGCCTGTCCACTAACGGTTTTGATAACTAATTGAGTGATATCAGCATGGGGATTCGTGAATACACGTGGCGAACTCTGATTGAA
>JAVXUM010175243.1:0-11662 GCA_035590655.1 Pouteria glomerata
ATTAACTGAAAATTAAGTACAAATCATGGTAGAGAACTTTAATCAAACACCTTGAGTGCATGATCTATAGAATATATATATGAAATCTAAAATTAGTATTCATCATACTAATCTCCATAAGAAAATATGATAAATCTAAACATCATTCCATATACAATGTCCATAAATCATATAAACTAAACATCAAATTAATATCTCAATTCCCATATCAAAATTAATTCAATTCAAACATGGATTGTTCATATAAATCATAGAATCCAAAATTAAACTCTTACTGTAAAATTCATATATAATTCATCCGTAGAACTTGCATTGAATCCAAGAGAAAAAAAAAAAAAAAAAACTACTCACGCATGATGAAAGAAAATCTCCATGAAAAAATAAGAATTCTGTTCATATTATGGAAAAATTGAAACAAAACTTCAATAAAATTGAAGCTAGATCTACTTTCTCTCTCTAAATTCTCTCTTTTTACAATTGAAACTTTCTAACAGAAATGAAAAGCTTTCCCCCAAACGACCTCTCAGCTGTTTATATACAATACAAAACATAAGTACAAAATTTCCCCTTCTCATCAGACTGAATCATGAAATGCAGCAAAAGCATAATGGTTTGAATGAATGTTCGAACAAGCTTATGGTTCTTAGGACTTAGTCATTTTTCCTCTTCTTGACCTTGCACATCATTCCGTTGATCGAACCAGTGTTCGAACAGGACATGGTTTGAACAAGCATTTGAACCTTCTTCAAACACTTAGAATTTTTCTTGTCTTGAATCTTTGCATCAGCCTCTGTTGTTCGATCCAACGTTCGAACAAATGTCTGTTTGAACCAATCTCTAGACTTAGAATTTTCATGGCATCTGAACGTTATTGCTCTTCAGTTAATCTAACATTGGTTCGAACCATATATGGTTCGAACAAAACTTCGAACCAAATTCTCTATACTTTGCCAATTCTTGCTGAAATTCAATTGCTAGGCCTTCTGTTGTTAGAACCCACATTTCAACAACTGGCGGTTCGAACCAATGTTTGAACCATTTTTCTGATTTCCTGCTTCAAGACCAATTTTCTGCTATCTTTATTCCCAAGCATCTGCAATTCATGAAAATTCCACATTAATAGATTATATGTAATTTTTTTTTTTAACATGTAAATTCACCTATTAATCCTCAATTTGACTTTTATGATTGTATTTTTCATAGAACATTCACACTCCCCAACTTAAGTTTTGCTAGGCCCTAGCAAATTAACTCAACCAAGAATTATCTCTCAGAGCCCAACCCAATTCAAAATTGCACATCATTGATTAATTGTAAATTCTTTTGGAATTCCAAGTTCAATCCCTCTCAACAATTACAAATTAACATACATGTTCATAATTGCTACACTCTATTCATTGTATGGGTTCAAATCGTGATACTAGTTCCTTATGTTCATACTCATTCATTAGAACATGAACACAATTCATCTACACACACAAATTCTATTTCAAGTATTGACTTCAATCCTCACCGGATATACTCTCTCCCATAAGCATGAGAATTGGTTAATATACTCTTGACATAGCCCTATGAAAAGAATAATCTATAACAAAGAGAATCTTGGACTATTTCACAATAGGGACTTCAATTCTACTCAAATGGCACCTTAGATCCGTTAGGTCTTTATTAGGTTGTAATGGGGATAAGGGGTTAGATTTGGGACCAAAGGGAGGAAAGGATATTCAAGGAAGTGCCTTAGTTGCATGAGCCATCTCTCTCCTCTCAATCCCAATTTATTTTCATATTTTTAAATCAAAATTGAAACATTCCTTATTTATTCAATCAATGTGCAAGGGAGTTTTTTTTTTGTTTTTTTTATGAAAGAAAATCTTTTTGAGTAACTCAATTTACCCTTGTCATTAACTTTCTTTACCCTACGATCCCCAATTCCCTTTTTATTTACTCATTCTACCTCTTTATGTTCATACATTACTAAGGCACTTGGGTAGGCTTCAATATTTTGCAAAGGGTTCGGGTATTACTTTAGGCTCCAAAGGAAATATACATATATTCATTGAAAGCTCAACATGGTTCTTATGGGAAAATTAATAAAAAGAAAAGTCAATAAAGCTCAACTGATTCAAAGATGGCCTACTTCATGTCTAAGGTTTCAATTGTGCTTCATATCCATTCCAATGTTCATAGTCCAATCGAATGTGTTGCTCATGTTATAGATTCAAAACAAGCATTGAGGGCTTTTATCACTCAACAAAGAAATGAAAGGCTCAAGTCTCACAAGCTTAGTCTCCACTTGTTAGAAAATCCATGCATTTGTTCTTGAATCAAATTCATATTCCATGCAATCATACTCACACAATTCTCTAATTTACAATTCAATTCCAAACAATTTCAAGAATGTCAAAATTATGAACTAAATGTTAATATTTAATTCTTAGAGGGAAATCCACAAGCAATTCTTAGGAATAAACATTAATCCATGATGTGCACATCTTGAGTCAAGTCATAAACTGAAAATAACTTCATCTCATTTCATTCAATTTCCAATTCACAAGAGATTCACATGCAATGTTCATCAACAAACAGATCAGCAGTTACAATTCAATAGGTTCAGTTAGATTCAAAAATGACCAAAAACAGACAAAATTCAAAAAGACATTAACTCCTAAGTTGGTGACAAAAATCAAAACAGTCCCTATGTCCTAAGGGTCATGAGAAGCATCATCAGTTGGCCTTGTTGAAGTTCCCACTCTAGTAGTAGCTAGCAATAACTCCAACTTGGCCTCCATAGCAGCAATTCTTTTCCCTTGACTTTGTAATTCTTGCTTGATGAAGTACTGGGTATCCTTAATCTCTTCAAGCTCTACATTTACTTCATCCTATTTTGAATTCATCTTTTCCATAAATGCCTCAGTGGTGGCTTCTCCATTCCTCTTTTTATGACTTACACTTCTTTCATGGGAGGAGGTAGTGATAGGTCCCAAAGGTTTTGCACCTATTCTCCCGGTTCAATAATCACCTTCTTCTTGCACACATATTTGGTGATGAATCTAGCAAATGGCAAAGAACTAATACCCTTCTTAGCCTTGAAGATAGTAGCAATGTTCTCCCATATTATCTGTCCCAGCTCCACTTTCATCCATTCATCAATGGCATACAAAATGAGTCCTCTTTCATAACTAATTTCGGAAGTATTTAGTACTGGGTTGAGTTGTGAACATGCCAAGAAACGCAATGAATTAAACTTGGGAGTCAACCTATTCTTGGCCAATTTCTTCTTGTGCCCCCATTCTGCATTATTTTTGCCAGTCAACACCCTAGCTAAAGAGGAATCCCTATCCAAAGCCTCTTCTTCTGAAAATGGGAACTGAGGATGCTTTTATTCTTTTAACCCAAAAAACTTCCTTATTTCTGTAGGACAAATCTTAAAGTGTACTCTTCTCACCTTCGTTTCTATGCAATCTATCTTGTCTTGATGAATACTCGTTATGTTTGCATAAAATTCTTGAATAATTGGTACCACAGCTGCCCCACTGAACTGAGCCCACTTAGTCTACCCCTTTTGCTCAAAATTCTGCTTCAATTTAAACTCCTCAATCTGGAAGTGGCTAAGATTCATCCCCCTCTCCATAATTGTGGACCTCTTACTCCAGTATTTCCCAAAATTCTTTTGAACCCTTTTACTCAAAAATTTGAAATCATCATAGGGCTCATCTCCTCATTCTCCTTCTGTCTCCAAGTCATCCCCATCTACTTCTTCCTCATTCTCATTCTCCTCTATATTTTCCCTTTCTTCTTCATTCAAATGCTGGACAATTTTCATAATAGTATCAGTAGCAGTAGTTGGGAATATCTCAGGTTGGGTTGGTTCAATACTTGCAGGTTGGGAATTTGATTTCTGTTGAATTGAAGGTTGCTCAGCAGTGGGCTAGAAAGAAATTTAGGTTCTGGGTTTCTCCTAAGTAGGTTCAATATGTTCCTTGGACTTAGAACTACTTCCAGTGGTTTTCTTCTTCTTTTCATACACTTTCTGGGGTGAGTCCATTTCAATTTTAATAAACAGATAACTTCACAAATAATAAACTGAATCAACACCTCACCATTCCCAAAAGTTTTCTAAATCCCAAATCTAACTCTTTTTCACCCCAAAATCAGGTTTTCAACTCCACACCAACCCCAAATATCAATAATTTTTCAATTAAAATCAAATGGAAAACAACTGTAGATTCGAAACCCTACCTCAGCAAAACACCAGTTTAGAGTACCCAAATTCAATCTCTGCAATAGTGTCCCAACTTTGATTGAAACAGAAATTTCCAGTTGATAAAGACTTGAATCGAAGCAAATTATTGAAACCTGAGCTTCCAATTGAACAGACTCAGTTCATACCAGCGTTAGAACCTCTCAGGAATGAACCCCCAAAATGTGAAGTGTGGTATTTATATGCTATAAAAAAAAATTTAACTAAAGCCCTGATGGTTCAAACACCCATTCGGACAAGATACTATTCTGGTTCTAACCATCGTTCGAACAAAGAATATAATTCAGAAGAATGCTGCAATAAGGTTCAAACAGGGGTTCGAACCAGAAACTTTGCAATTGGTTTGAACATTCATTCGAATAGACTGTAGACACTTGGTTCGAACATTGGTTCGAACAATCCCTCAACCTCAGTTCGAACATTGGTTCAAACAGTTCATTTCTCAACTTCTGTTCTAACATTTGTTCGAACCCTTACATATCAGAAACTCTATTCTATCTTATTTCAGCTCTGCACCATATCTCCTCTTAACTCAGTTCGTAAAGACTGAATGACATTGTCACCAACACTAAGACTCTTTAAAACCACACTTAATCACAAGAAAAATAAAACTAAAAGACTCGATTTACTAAAATTAACCCACAAAAATTTCAAATTTTTATGCATTTTTTCAAATTTTTTGATTTTTTTTTTCAAAAACATTTCAAAAATGCTCACAACCAGGGCATTTCATGCTAAGTATCATCAATCCATTACCAATTTGACAATCATGAATACAGTTACCTTCTCTCCAACTTAAATCAAACATTGTTCTCAATGTAAAGATAAACAATTAAGTCATGAGAAATATTGGGAAAAAAAATTACCTCAATCAAATTTAAGCCTTGTAAAATACCTGAATTGATATACAAACTGACATCACCGGAACTTGAGCCATTTTTCTTTCTTACTCCCCCAACTTGAATAACACTATTAATCTAAAGATATCAAACTCACAAAGATTGTTAGGAGAGCAATAAAAGGATTCAAAAATGCAAGATAAATTCAAAAGAACAAATGAGAAAGAAAATGCAAAACTAACTCTACTTCTACTTTACTTTTTATTCAATATCCACATAATTCAATTATTCAAATGGTGGTGGGTCTTCAAGATCCCACACCTCAACGTCTGCCACAAGACTTTCATGATAAGGTTTCAACCGGTGGCCATTCATTTTCAAAATTCTCCCATCCAAATGGTCCTCAATTTCACATGCACCATGTTTAGAAATGGATTTAATGACAAATGGCCCAATCTACCTAGATTTCAACTTCCTAGGGAACAAATGCAATTTAGAGTCATAGAAGAGAACCTTTTGACCTTCAAACAAGAATTTCCTTCGGATATAATCATCATGCAATTTCTTCATTGTGATCTTAGACACCTGACCATTCTCAAATGCATCTTTTCTTATCTCTTCAAGCTCACTGAGTTGCAATTTTCTATGAAGGCCCACCTCATCAATACTTTCATTCATTTGGCGAATGCCCCAATACGCCCTATGCTCCATTTCAACCAGGAGATGACATGCTTTACCATAAACTAACCGATATGGAGACATTCCTAAAATGGTTTTATAGGCCGTTCTATAAGCCCACAATGCATCAGTCAATCTATGGGACCAATCTTTCCTACTGGGATTCACAGTCTTTTTTATAATTCTCTTAATCTCTCGGTTGGCTAACTTAGCTTGGCCACTCGTTTGTGGGTGGTAAGCAGTCCCTACTTTATGAATCACACCATACTTCCTCATTAGGATGCCCACAGGTTTGTTGCAAAAATGTTTTCCTCCATCACTTATCATGGCACGGGGCATTCCAAAATGAGAAAATATGTTCTCCTTTAAAAACTTGATAACTACCTTATGGTCATTTGTTCTAGTAGGGATTGCTTCAACCCACTTTGAGACATAGTCAAGTGCCACCAAAATGTATTCGTTGCCAAAAGAATTAAGGAAAAGTCCCATAAAATTAATCACCCAACAGTCAAAAATCTTTAGAACATAAATGGGATGTAGGGGCATCATGTTTCATCTAGTAAGACCTCATAACCTTTGACAATGGTCACATGAAGCACAAAAGGCAAAGACATCCTTAAACATGCTAGGCCAATACAAACCATACTGAAGGATTTTTGCAACGGTCTTTTTAGCAGAAAAATGACCGCCACAAGCAAGGGTATGACAAAATAATATCACACTCGAGGTCTCACTCTCAGGGATACACCATCTAATAACCTGATCTGAACAATATTTGAACAAGTACGGCTCATCCCAAAAGAAATTTCTAATATTCTGAAAATATTTCTTCTTGTCTAAGTGTGTCCAATGAGAAAGAATCTGTCTGGTGGCAAGATAATTAGCAATGTCTGCGTACCATGGTGTGTGTCTAAACCTCAATGCCTACAGCAAACAATTGCTCATCTGGAAAGTGTTCATTAATTGGGGGGTCAAAATGGTTCAGCTCTTGACTAGGCAACCGCGACAAATGGTCAGCCATTACATTCTCCACTCCTTTTTTATCCTTAATTTCAATGTCAAACTCTTGTAGGAGGAGAATCCAACGAATTAGCTTAGGTTTAGTATCTTGCTTTGTGAGAAAACACTTAAGAGCTACATAGTTTGTGTATATGATAACATGAGACCCCA
Organism: Pouteria glomerata; assembly: GCA_035590655.1. Lineage (NCBI taxonomy): Eukaryota > Viridiplantae > Streptophyta > Magnoliopsida > Ericales > Sapotaceae > Pouteria > Pouteria glomerata. The sequence continues at coordinate 6,949 of JAVXUM010175243.1, forward strand.
CCAAATATGAATGGAACTTATCTAATGCAAACACCACTGCTAAAAGCTTCTTCTTAGTGGTAAAGTAATTTAGCTATGCCTCATTCAATGTCTTACTCGCATAATAAATCACATGAGGTTTTCGATCCACTCTCTGTCCCAATACTGCACCTAAAGTGTAGTCATTAGCATCACACATCAACTCAAAGGGTAAAGACCAATTAAGTGCTTATAAAATGGAAGCTGATGTGAGGCTACACTTAAGCTTATCAAAAGCCTCTTGACATTGTGGTGTCCATTCAAATGGAACATCTTAGGAGAGGAGTTGTGCCAAGGAATTTGCTAGTGAGCTAAAGGATGCAATGAACCTTCGATAAAAACTTGCATGTCCTAGAAAAGATCAGATATCATTGACACATCTAGGGATAGGCAACTTTTGAATGATCTCTATTTTAGTTCTATCGACGTCTATCCCTTTAGAAGAAACAACATGTCCTAGGACAATCCCTTGAGTAACCATGAATTGGCATTTTTCCCAATTAAGCACAAGACTCTTTCTTCACACCTTTGTAACACCTTCTTCAAATTCTCAAGACATGACTAAAAACTGTCTCCATAAACTGAAAAGTCATCCATGAAAACCTCTAAAATATCCCCAGCCATATCACAAAAGATGCTCATCATGCACCTTTGGAACAGGGCAGAGGCATTGCACAACCCAAAGGGCATGCGTTGGTAAGCAAAAGTTCCAAAGGGGCACGTGAAAGTGGTTTTATCTTAGTCGGATAGAGCAATTTCAATTTGATTATAACCAGAATAACCATCAAGAAAGTAATAAAATGGTCATCCCAAAACTCTCTCTAAGACTTGATCCAAGAAAAGCAAGGGAAAATGATCCTTCTAGTCACCGCATTTAATTTGTGATAGTCAATATATTTGCGCCACCCCGTTTGAATTCGGGTAGGCACCAATTCATTATCCTCATTTTTTACCACCGTGACTCCGGATTTCTTAGGGACGACTTGGGTCAGACTAACCCATTTAGAGTCGGAAATAGGATATATGATCCCAGCATCTAATAGCTTCAAGACCTCTCCTTTAACTATCTCTTTCAAGTTAGGATTTAATCTTCTTTGAGGTTGTCTAACGGGTTTTACTCCCTTCTCAAGGTAAATGAAGTGTGTGCACTCAAGGGGGCTAATCCCATGGAGGTCGGCTATAGTCCACCCAATTGCTTTCTTGTGGTTTCTCAAAGGCTCCATAAGACTTTTCTCCTGTTCATTGGAAAGTTGAGATGAAATAACCACTGGAAATGACTCATCTTCACCCAAGAACACGTACTTGAGTTCATTAGGAACTGGTTTCCTATCTGGCTTAAGAGGTTTCTCTAGTGAAGGTGCAGGTTTGACTAAAGAATGAGAGATTGGCTCGAATGATTGACTAGACTAAGCTATGGATACGATTGGGGCACTATCTAGCCAATCTAACACTTCTCTTAAATCTTTTTCTCCTACTTCATCAACATAATCATTACTCTCACTAAGCATCAACACCTTCTCTAGAGGATCTCCTATGCACTCTCTCTCAAAATACTACCTCCCTTATATCTTCCTCTTCCTCCATAGGCTATTTTGTGACTCTAAAAATGTTCATTTCAACCATTATGTTCCTGAAAGAAATTTTCATAAGACCATTTCTACAATTTATAAGAGCATTTGTTGTTGCAAGAAAAGGCCTTCCTAAGATGACAGGAACTAAAGGGCTAGAACCTTGGGGAGTAAGATGAGTGTCTAGGATAATGAAATCCACAAGATAGCAGAATTTATCAACTTGAATAAGTACATCCTCCAAAATGCCCTTAGGAACCTGACCTATCAACTAATTGCAAGGTAACCCTAGTCAGTTTAAGCTCCCCCAAACCTAATTATTGATAAACTGTATAAGGGAGAAGGTTGACACTATCTCCTAAGTCTAATAGAGCTTGTTTTACCGTATGCTCACCTATGACACATGCTATTGTAGGGCACCCTGGGTCATTTTATTTTGGTGGGGTCTTGTGATGGAGGATGGCACTAACCTATTCTGTCACAAAAGTTTTTTCTTTAACACTCACCCTTCTTTTGACAGTGCAAAGGTCTTTCAAGAATTTAGAATTGGATGGCACTTGCTTAATGGCATCTAACAATGGCAAGTTAATCCTCACTTGCTTAAAAACCTCAAAAATTTTTGAATTTAACAACTCCTTCCTTGATTTATTCAATCGACTAGGAAAATGTGGTTGAGGTTGGAATCCTACCACTTGTTCTCTCTCTTTATTCTCATTTTTATTCTCCACTTTGTTTTTTTCTTGCTTTCATTCATCTCATCTCGCAACACATCTTCTACCACATCATCATTTTTCTCACTCTCATCATCATCACTCCTCATTTTTTTTTCTTTTCAATCACACCTTGTTTACTGTTTTCTCCTTTTTCACCATATACTCTTCCTTCCTTCTCATTTACCCTTAACAACCTAGGATCATCAAGTTTTTTAATTTCCCTCCTACTCTTTAAGGTAGTAATTGCTTGCATATGTTCTTGGTTTGATTTTTCACCTATGTTCTCACTCAAATGAACTTAACCCTGAGGATTTGGAATGGTTTGTGAAGGTAATTTACCCTTTTCAGCTTGACTTTGACTTTGAATGAGTTTGGTCAACTGGTTCCTAATATCCTCAATTGCTCTATTGGTCTGCTCTTGATTCTTAACATTTTGATTATTGATACCAATTTGACATTGCATAAATTACTGAAGGGTATCCTCTAATGATGACTTCATAAATGAAAGTTGAAATGAACTAGAGGATGGAGCTTGTGTCTAACATTGGGAAGGATTTGAATTGAAATGTGGAGGATAAGATGTACTAGGCTAATCATTCCTCCATGAAAAGTTGGGATGATTTCTCAACCCAGGATGATATTGATTAAGAAGAGAAGGAGGTCCTGATTGGGCTTGAGTTTGACAAGGATATTGCTAAGGGAAAGTGTGTGAAGTGTTTGTGTTTAAGGTTTACCCATACAAGATTTCCTTAAAGACTGGAACTGTGGGACACTCATCAGTGCTATGGTCTGACACCTCACATATGACACATCGCACTTCCCTCTCACTTATCACATTCACCTTCTTAGTCTCAAGTAACTCCACCTTCCTAGTGAGAGCAGCTATCCTAGCACTTAAATCATCATTTTCATTTAACCTCAATCTCCCACTAGGCTATGCTTGTGTTCCTTTAGACTTTAATTGTGATGGTACAGTGACCTCCCAAGATTTAGAATTTTCAAATAACTCCTCCAAAAACTCATAAGCCTCATCTGCAGATTTGTCTAAGAACTGACCATTACTCATGGTACCCACTAACTGTTTATGCTCGGATGGCAAGGAATCATAAAAGAAACTACACAAACACCAAATTGGAAATCCATGATGTGGGCATGCATTATATAAATCTTTAAATCTCTCTCATGCATGAAAGAATTTCTCTCCATGTTGGCATGCAAAGTTCATGATTTATTTTTGCATCATCAAAATTCTATGAGCAAGAAAGTATTTTTTCAAAAAATCTACTTGCATTTCTGTCCATGTGCCAATGGAGCAAGGTCTAAAGGAATTGAGCCATATTTTGGCTTTATCCTTTAATGAAAATGGAAATAAACACAACCTCATAGTGTCTTCGCTCACATTTTGATCCATGCATGTAGCACACACTTTCTCAAATTCTTTCATGTATGTGTATGGATTTTCCGAATCCATTCCGTGAAATGTGGGTAACAATTGTATGGTATCAGGCTTGAATGTGAAGTTCCTCTAATTTAGAGTAAGAATGATGCATGAAGGAGTAGTCTGTCGCACTGGGTGCAACAATTCTCTCACTGGTCGGGCATCTAGAGGAACAACCACCTCAGGGACATCTTGCCCATTATCTCCTGCATTCTCCATAATGTGTGCCAAATCAGTAGAGACAAATGATAAAGATGGTGATTGTGGTTCAGATGATATAGATGATGAAGTCAGTGAAAACTCAATGAATTCTTCAGGAGTTTGAAGTTATGGATGCAAAATAGATTGAACTACCCTACCAGACCTAAGATGCATGCACAAATGCACAAGCACAAGCAATTTATGAATACTTACTACCACTAGCTTATTTCCAATCAAAAATCAAAAGAGTATGGAACGAAATTACCCAAAAGTGCACAATTCTATCGTTGGAGATAGTGGTGAAGATCAATCCTCCTAAGCTTTCCAAAAAGTTCGTTCACCATTGCTTAACACTCCCCGACAACAGCGCCAAAAGTGTTTGCTCGTCCAATTGTTAATTTATATTGGCTCGACCCCAAGTGCAGGATGTCTTGTTGAAGCACAATAACCGGTGAGAACTGGATCGTGTCCACAGAAAGCCTTAGCAAATCAATAAACAAAACTAATTTGGAAACGTTTTAGGAGTAATTTGATCTCACAATAAATAATAGAATTTGATATCAGTTGAGAAATGTGATTTGAGAAAACTTGTGTATAAGCAATTTAAAAGGAAACTTGGATTTGAAACAAATTATAGTGACTTGTATACACTTCCAAGGATTTCACTTACTCAATCTACCCTCAAAGAAGTAGATCAGAGGATATTTCAATAGAAAACCATTTTAGAACAATTTAAATCTGATTTGAGTAGAGAATTAAGGGATAAAAACTGATTG
>JAVXUM010175250.1:0-11662 GCA_035590655.1 Pouteria glomerata
ATACCTTGAATTCTTCTTCTCCTCATTTGAATTTTAGTTACTATGGTGAAAAGTAGAGAAAACCATGATGTGGTGTAGGAAACTTGCCATCTTTGCATATGGGTTTTCTTCCACTCCCTTGAATTGTTTCTGGTTGGTTGAGATGTAGATATAGAGTTATTTTTCTTTCCATGGGGATATGCCAAAACCCTTTTCTTTCCCTTCCTTGTTTCACATAAGAGATGGGGGTGTGTGGTGGTTTTGGTTGTGGTGTTTAGAAGAGGAGTATGTGTTGGTTGTAAGGTTAGAAGAAGTGCTTGAGTTTCCCTTTCAACTTACATGTAAGAGTATGGCCTTGAAAGTGGAGGAAGGGAGGGAAAACAAAAAAAAGGTTGGTTTACAATAGAGTTAGGTTATTGAGGGTGTTTGAGATGAGAAAAACCCTAAGGCGGGAGATGGTTGAGAACCTTAGTCTTAACCTAGAAAATTTGGGGTTTTGGGGTATTTAAGCCTACCGTCCGGAAGGGGGATTCTAGCGTCCGGATGGTCTAAGGGAAGTCAGGGGTCACGCCTCTCTGCCGTTCGGATGGTAGCAGGGGGCGTCCAGGCGGCAAGGTGTAAAATTTGGCCCGTGATCACTGCCGTCCGGATGGTACAGGGGGCGTCCGGACGGGACTTTAGGTCTCTCCTACCACTTGTTTAATGCATGATATATTGTTTGGGTTGGCCTTGTTACTTGAGAACCACCTTGAAATCATCTTAATTACATTCCAATGATTGAATATTGATGTAAATGTACATGAGAACATTTAAGAAAATCCTTGACATTATTTACATTTCAATGGTGGATGATTGATGTTGATGTTAACGTTAAATGAGAACGTTCATAAAATGAATTATGTTGTTGACACGAAACCCCATGTGAAATGTGTTGTATATGGACTCACATGCTTTATCAACTTAATGAAAGATAAGAAAATGAAATGATTAGTTGTGTGCCAGGGATTGTGGGGTACAGAAAATAAGAATGGGGAATGTTACTCTCGGGTCGAAAATCCCGGAGCCTGCGCAGGGTTGGTGTTTCATACCAGTAGGTTAGTAGCCTACGAAATGAGGGCAGTGTATTGGCTTAGGCGTATACACGGGCGTAGCGTCGTCTTGGGTTACCACCCTAAAGCACGCTGGGGGCCGCGGCGTCGCCCGAAATAAGGACGTCGGAATGGTACCTAATCCCAGATGATGTGTGATTATTTGATGTGTGATGTATACATAAAATGAACAAGATAACGGTTTAACTAAGGATAATTGATGATGCACACTTTGATATGTGAGTTGAGTTATGAAACTTGCTTTTACTTTGCACCATGAGTTATATGCTTTCATGCTCTAAACGTTGCATTATGTTATGATCACCATATGATTACCACATGCATTCTTTCATATTATAGGGAGTGTATCGTGGGCACACGTCATCTGTGCTCACGTCCCTACAGATGTCCATGCAGGACCCACTCAGGACGAGTAGGAGGGACCTCGGAGAGATACATATCTTTTGCAAAGTGGAGCTAGTTGTGCATGTTGTAAATGTATTTTTGAGAAAACAGTGGTCTGTATATATTTTCTTTTGCTTTTGGATTTGTAATGGCCATAAGGCCTAGACTTGTACAAAATTGTGGAGATTCATATAGTGGATAGTTATATGTTCCCATTAGTTCATGTGGGATGGATGTCTGATCTTGAATGGGCGTGTATGATTACATTATCAAACCGCTGCATGGTTGTATAGCAGCGAGAGTATATATCTTGCACAGGGTTGTTTATTAGGTACCCCTTTTACCAAATTTAGGCCGTGATATAGTAGGGGGAGTTTTGTGGGTCCATTGCGTGACCGGTGTGTTTGCTCTGATATGATGACTCGGTTTATACGGTATGCATATTTTACACTCACTCCCTGGGTCCCCGAACCCGGGGCGTGACAGTTTGAGAAGGTAGAAGGGAAATCTAGCTTAGTGGGAGCTTATTTTGATACCCTAAATACTTAGAACCTTATTTCTTTAAGTCAGATGGAAATCTGAAAATTTTAAGGTTAAAAAAAGTAAAGTTTAGATGACACTTTAATATTACAAGAATATAGTTGAAAATTGGTGAAGTTATAAACCTTTATTTTTATAGTCTCAAAAGCAAGCATAACACGATATTGATATATAGAAATCTTTATAATTTAAGCAGCCTCAAATTCAGTTATTAAGATGATGTACCTAAATTAGACGTTGCTTGATTAAGATATGGTTATACTATTATGTTGTTATGGGATCGAATTATGTAAATAATTTTAAATATTAGTTGTATTATTATTTATATGGGTTCAATGCGTGGATGTTGTGTTGCTCTTATACATTTACTCAGATTGTTCATGGTTTTGTATGATTATTACTCACTCCTCGGATCCTCGGATCTGGGCTGTGACAAAGGGTAATGTAATCAAGGAAAAGTTTCAGGCTTTCAAATACAAGAAAGATGGCCTGACATCACTCTCTAGGTTAATGACACTTGTTAGAGACATCGATCCACACATGTAAATCAACACTAGTTTCTTGTGCATTTAATACTAAAGCAAAATGATGTAATGAAGCTATTCAAAGAAAGGTGAGATGAAAGAAATTATAAAGAATATTAAGTATATAACACTCAAGAAATAAAAAGCTCAGGCTCAAAAGCTCACCAAATATAGGGTTTTAAGTCTCCAACTTTATCTTGGTATACTTGCATAACTAAGTCTTATGAAATCAAATCCTTAATGCACCTTCAATTCAATGGCTTTCAGTGACAAGTCTACAGTACATTAGAAAAGTTTGTACTTAATTTTAAATTTCATTCCCTGCTTTAAAATTGAAAATAAACATTCGTTATTTTCATGACTACTACCACCATCAAACTAATTCAGAGAAACATGTAAGGTCAAGTCATGCTAACTCAATATAACCATAATTTGCCCAAGATAACTTTTTTTTTCATGCATCTCAACTTAATTCATCATGCGAACCCTATCTCCTAACTTAAAATTTACATTGTCCTCAATGTGAAAACCATAAAGCATATGTGAGTCAGTAGTGTGCAATAGTAAGTATGATGCTTAGCAGGAAATAACAGCCACAAAAAGGGCGTAGATGGAAATAAAGCACAAAATAAACCAAGCATGAACTCTTCATGTAAAATACTTAAGGCATACCCTAATATATCCCCTAGCTTAAATTCCACAACACTCCTAACAATAACAATGATGTAAGTATAAAATACCAATTGGAAGTAAAAAAAATAAAAGAAAAATGAGAGAAATGAGATCGCTTTAAGAGCTTCCTTATTTGGAAAAAATAAAAGAACTATATAAGAAAAACATTAGTATTTTATTTTATTTTTTTAGTAAGTAAGACTTTTAGCTTTAAAAAAGAATTAAAAAAAAAGAAAAGTAAAATAAAAAAAAATCAATAGAAAAAAAAAGGAGAATAAGCAAAGAAAATCTAAACTAACAAGAAATAAGAGAATAAAGAAAAAAATCTAATCTACTATGTACAAAATAAGTCACAAAAATAATTATCCAACACATTCTCTATCCCACGTATCCACAAATGATTTAAGCAATAAGATGTTCTCTTTAACCTAACAAAGTACCAAAGTGGACATGCCTCAGATGTAAACACACTAAGTGATGACAGGCCAAGTGGGGTGCATGAAATCTAAACTGCGGCCATAATTGTAATACCCCACACCTTTGGAATGTAACTGAGCTATGGAATTGACACGTTTTGAGGATGGTTTTGTGTTCTAAGTTTTGAATTAAGTATTAGACTTTGGTTATGTTTTGAAGTGAAGGAAATAAGATCATGGTTGAACCTAAATTAAATCAAACCAACTCTAGTTCAAGGCTTAATGGTTTAAAGCCCTTAGCTACCCATTTCGGTTCAAGGGTTGGAAATTTATCTAGGCCGGTTTTTAAGTCTAATGAGGGGTAAATGAAGGTTAAGAGTGAGAGAGACTTGGAGTTAGCAAGTGTAAGTGGAAGAGAGTATTAGTCTTTCAAGTGTATTGAAGAACACTTGAGAATTTGATGGAATTAGAACCTTGAATGCTTATGGCCGGCCATGTGGCTTGGAGGACTCAATTTTGACTAAGTCTTCACCAAATTATGTTGACCAAGTCTTGTGCATGGAGAGGAGAAGGGAAGGCTCGGTCAAAAAGGATGGTGGAGGTAAAAATTGGCATTAAATTGTGGTGGGACCATGGATATTAAAATTGGAAGACTTTGTATAGTTATACATATATATGTAATGGATGACTTAGTGGTGGAGGAAGGCTTGGCCGGCCAAGATGAGTGTAGATACATGTATATATATTTTACTACTTGAAGAGAGACCATGTGGAAGGTTACGATTGGACCATGGGAGACCATTTGGTTTGTGTAACCAAATTGGTTAGGAAAAATGCAAGGTTGGCCGAGAGTGGCATAGGAAATTGGTTAGAAGATAATTTAACATGGCCAATTAAGTAGAAGCAAGACAAGTAATTGCATAAGTGTATGTATTAAGGAGAAAAGGGTTCGGCTAAGGCAAGGAAAGACCAAACCGTGACCAAAAAGAAAAAAATGAGAGAAAACAGTGAGCTTAATGAGGAAAGAACATTCGGCCAAGGGAAGAACAAGGAAGGGAAGAAAGAAAAGAAAGAAGAAAGAAGAAGAAAAGAGGAAGAAGAAGAAGAGGAGGAGATCTTCTTGAACCATTGGTAAGTTTTCCATCCTCTAATTCAATTTAAAAGGAGGTTAGTCTCCATTACAAGTCTTGAAGATGAACTAAAAGGAAAAGTGGTTTCTTTGATGATGTGTTGGTAGAATTAAAGGGGAAGGAGAAGAACCTTGAAAAAGGAGTTTCAAAACCTCATTTTGGAGCCTAAAAGGCTGATTTCAATTCCCCTTGAAGCTCTCCAAATCTCGGCAAAAAATGAGGTAGGGAGATACCTCAACTTCCTTTAATATGTATTTGGTTGTAAAGAATCCTTCTTGAAGCAAATCTTGTATTGTGATGTGTTGGTGACCTAGAAATGAATTATTTGATGACCTAGGGTAGTTTGAGATGTGTTAATAACCTAGGATTAATTGATGTTAAATTGGTGACCCAGAATTCGTGGAAGTGAATTGAGTAACCTAGGTATGTTGAAAGTAGTGTTAGTGACTTGAAAATCCAATAACTTACTTCAATTAGCCTTAATTTGAAATCTGGAAATTCTGGAAATATATGACATATTGGACCTTAATTTAAGCTTAAAAACTTTGTCCAAATGTGTATGGAAAGTACCATAATTATTCTTGCAAAATTGCTAAGTTGTTGTGGCTTAAAGTGGACCATGGAGTGTAAAAATGTAGAAAAATACTGCAGATTTTCCCTTTAGTAAAACTGATTTTTTTATGTTTAAAGTGATGTATTTGAGTTGAAATTGATGTGGTTAAAGTGGCATTGCGTTTGGAGTCCATTTGCTATTTTTAAGTTAATATTATAAACTAGTGCGTGGTACATGGCACTAGTTGAGTTAAGTAATAATTGGTGAACGTAAGTGTTGTAAAAAGATAAAATTTGTTGATTTTTGGCCGGGGGTAGTGGGGTATGAAAAATAAGGAGAGTCTTGAGATACTCTTGGGTTGAAAGTCCCGGAATCTGCGTAGGGTTGGTGTTCATACCAGTGGGTTAGTAGCTCACGAAATGATTCATGTACTATGGCGTATCGTCGCCTTGGACCGCGATCCTAAAGAACGATTAAGTGATATAACTGTAATTCTTATGGCGTATCGTCACCCTGGGCCGAGATCCTAAAGCACGATTAAGTTGTACCCAATCCCCGATGAATGTGTGAAAGTGTGGTAAAATCGGTTAAGACATGGAAGTGCATAAAGTGAAAACTTTTAACTCATGCATGATATTGACATTTGGTAAATTCTTCATTTCCCATGGTTTATGACTTTCTTTTAACATTCTTGAATTGTCTGTTACTCTACCTATTTATTGTTTTTCATTGTGAGTATTATGCATACATCATATACATATTATTGTGAAATATCGTGAGCACACACCGTTAGTGCTCACGTCCCTACAGATGCCATTGCAGGACCCACACAGGGGGATTAGACGAGCCTTGAGTCTGACTAGGAGACTTGCAGGACACGCCTCAAAAGTTATTTGGCTAATGTAAATGTATGTTGATTATGGGATTGTAATAGCCCTAAGGTCGGGTGATGTAAATTTATTTTGATTGGAAGCTATGTATTATTTTTGACTTTTGGGAATGTAATGGCCTTAAGGCCCCTTTATGTAATTTATATCCTTATTTCCACTTTATTTAGCTTATGTTAGCTAGAGTTGGTATGAATGTATAGTCTTGTGGATGTCTGTGTTACTAGTTTGGAATCTACTGCATAGATGTTAGGCAGTGTGAATATTATGGGCAGGTTTATTTGTTACAGGTCCAGGTTTTAAAACATTTAGGCCGTTATATAATAGGGGAGGTTTTGTGGGTCCATTTCGTGACCGTGGTGTTGCTCTGATATAGTTAACCCAATTTAGCATGTTATGTATGTTTATTACTCACCTCTCGGGTCCTCGGACTTGGGGTGTGACAATAATGCATGCGAAAACATGGACTTGGTGGGTTTAATGAGTCTCTTGACACCTAGAAAGTCTATGTAATTTTTTTCTGTCTACTACTTTACCCAGCGATGGTTAGTGTCATTATAGTCACTCCAAATCCGCATAATAAGACTTTTGGATGGGATGTTGCCAAGAAGTGAACTAAGATTAACTAACTCAATGATATGCCCTTCTGCCCTAAGAGGTGCTGAGATTGAGAGTACTCCAAGTGTAGAGAACATTAGAGAATACATAACCTTGTGGGAATCCTTGAACCCTAAATATGGCCTAAAATTATTTACGGATGTGAACATGGAATGTGCATATGTGTTTTCTAGTATACCCTCGACAGCTAAGAAGTCCACGTAAATTGCTATTTTTTTCTTCGCCACTTCCCCACATGGGTGGTCACTTTTAGTCAAAATATGTTCAGTTCTCTTAATAGGATTCTCAATTGGGGTTAGGGCACAAGAGAAGAGTTGTACACCACTCTCACTCTCAGGCTTGTCTGGTAAACTCTCAATGGATGATAAAGAAAATTTACACCCATCACAGTCTTGTGGAACTGAAGTAGAAACCCAACCATAATTAGAATCATACCTCCACCCAAATGTAAGGGTCTCAATAACTAAATCATCATATGTACTAACCCCAACAGAAAGAAATATATCAGAAGTAGTCTCAGTGAGTGGTGTGGTAGAACATGATGAAACTAAAATTACCGGCTCAATAGTGTGCTACCTTGAACCTATGCTCTCAATAGGAATATCCAGACTCTCTAAGGTCACTTGAGTTTCTAGGGTAGGATGAGTTTTAAGCTCTGTGGTAGTATTAGTTGGTATGTCCTCTAGGCTCTCAATAGATGAAGTCTTGTGCATGTCAAAGTCTAGTGGGAATGAGTCAAAGAGTCTAATAATTTCATCTTCCGTGAATGGTCGAACATAAGAACATGTAGTAGGCTCGAACGATGTATCATTTAATGAAGTGTCAGTATGTGAAGTCTCATGTGTATTAAAATTAACTTTTAAATTAATTTCTTCCCTACATTGAGTTTGCTCGTAAAGTGACTAACGAAAATCCCATGACTCAAGTATAAAGTGGGTAGATGGGAGATAATATAGTATGTTTTAGATGTGGGCAAATGGGCACATTCAGAAGTTGTCCACATATTCAAGGTGGTACTTGGGGAAGGATGGGCCAACAAGACAATCATTTCAGGGTAATTGTTCCTCAATTTCCCATTTAGTACAGTAGTAAAATCAACAGAGAAGTGTTCTACAGGGGACGATACAGACTGGAACATTGCAGCAACAAATGGGGAATCAACAAGGATAAAGGGTTTGTAGACCTTAGAACACACAGACCCAAGGAAGGATATTTATAGTGGCTCAATAGGAGTCACCAGCTGAGCCTATGTTGACTCGAAGTATATTTTTATTCATCCAGTATTACTGTACTTTTAGACACGAGTGCATCCTATTCGTTTATAGCTGCCAAATGTGTATTTGCTTTAGGGTTAGATGCTAGCCCTTTGGAATTATTTTTATATGTGGACACAACAATAGCTGGGTATTCTTCTTTGATTCAAGTATGCAAAGGATGTGAATTGAGAGTAGAAGATGTATATAATAGAAGAGAGTTCATCTCCATCTTTGACTTAATTGTATTAGAGATTTGATATCATACTTGGAATAGATTGGCTTATGTTATACTAAATTATGATTGACTGTCATAGACATAAAGTAACTTTGTTTACCTTGGAAGTAGAGCAGATTTGCTTCTTCATAGATCAGTGTGAAACACGAGATTGTCACTCTTGAGTGGCGTGCAAAAATTAAATTGCATTGTTTATTTACCTACATGGTTTTGGAAGAAGATAATGAAGAACAAAAAACCGAGTTACCTAAGGTTGTGGAGAAATTTCCTAAGGTATTTTTAGAAAAAATATCAGGATTGCCGCCTGAACAGGAGGTGGAGTTTTGGAATGATTTGGTTCCAGACACAGAACCTATCTTCATTCCTCCTTGCCGGTTGGCACCGACAGAGTTAACAAAGTTGAGAACATAAATTGAAGAGTTATTAGGCAAAGGGTTTATTAGGCTGAGTACCTCACCTGGGGTGCACTACTATTGTTTGTAACCAAGAAAGATGGAACACCAAGAATGTGTATTGATTGCCGGAAATTAAATAGAGTGACCATCAAGAATAAGTACCCACTCCTGAGAATCGATGATTTGTTTGACCAGTTGAAGGGATCTTTGTTGTATTTAAAGACAGATTTGAGGTCAGGGTACTACCAGTTGAGGATAAGGGAAGAAAACATTTCAAAGACCAAATTCAGGACTCAGTATGGTCATTACGAGTTCCTAGTTATACCAATTGGTCTGACAAATGCACTGGCAATATTTATGGACTTGATGAATCAAGTCCTCAGAGATTATTTGGATAAGTTTGTTATGGTGTTCATCGATGACATTTTTGTGTATTGCAAATCTGAATAAGAACATGAACAACATTAGAGATTAGTGCTGCAGAGGTTAAAAGATCATCAATTGTATGCCAAGTTAAGTAAATGTGAATTCTGGCTCAAGGAAGTCAAATTTCTAGGACATGTGGTATCTATGGAAGGGATAGCGGTAGATCCATTCAAAATAGAAGCTATTTTGGAGCGGTCATAACCGAAGACTATATTTGATATCTATAGTTTCCTGGGGTTGGCAGGATATTATAGGAGATTTATTCTAGACTTTTAAGGTTAGTAGCCCCATTGACCAGATTGACCAGAAGGGAATTAAGTTTGAATGGAATGAAGTGTGTGAAAGATCATTTCAGGAGATAAAGAGGAGACTAACTACTGCACCAGTACCAGTTATTCTAGAAAGGAGAGTTGGTTGTTCGTGTATTATGATGCATCGCGAGAAGGATTTGGGTGTGTTTTGATGCAAAACGCAAGAGTTGTGGCCTATGCTTCTAGGCAACTGAAGAATCATGAGAGGAATTATCTAGTGCATGATTTAGAGCTGGCGGTAGTGATTTTTGCCTTGAAGAGTTGGAGGCATTACCTGTATGGTGAGAAGTTTGAAGTGCTTTCAGATCATAAAAGTTTAAAATATATTTTCACTCAAAAAGACTTGAACTTGAGATAGCGAAGATGGATGGAGCATATGGAAGACTATGATTTTGAACTATGTTATCATCCAGGCAAAGCTAATGTAGTGTGGATGCATTTAGCAAAAAGACTAGAAAGACTAATGAAGGATCGTATACTTACATCAATAAGGTAGACTTCTTCCTTTAATCAACACAACCCCAACCTGTGGAGAGGCACCAATCAAAAAGACAAAGACGAAGATGAAGGTCGAGGAACCAAATCACAGTAGAAACTTGTTCTAGGGCAACTTGATTATCAGAGATAAAATAGACAAGTGACTAGATTGTCTAAGTCCAAGTTCTTTCAAAGAAACAATGGAAGAAAATCAAATCCTCACAAAAGGAATTTCTAAGGTTTCAAAACGTAAGTATGAAGTCTGACGAATGCCTATTTATAGGCTACAAAATTTAACCCTAAACCTAAAATTTCTGGTCTTCCGTGTCTCTGACGTCCGGACAGTGCGTAGTGGCGTCCGGACGGTATGTTTTTGTCAAGCTTTTTAATCACTCATGTCTGCACCTCTTTGCTGCTGTCCAGACAGACCTACGGAGCGTCTAGTGATTTTCAGCTTCTTCTCCACTATATTATTTCAATGGTTGGTTCTTCGTCTCTACTTAACAAAGGACCATGCACTTGGACTCTTCAACTCTCACCTCATGTTCTTGGTATCTCCTTGTTAAGCTTTGGAGTTCATTTGCTTTAGCTCTTGTAATGGGTCCTTGATAGCTAAATAATGATGGCGTGTCTTCATAAAAAATGATTGGTTGTGTGCCGGGGATTGTGGGGTACGGAAAATAAGAATGGGGCGAGTTACTCTCGGGTCGACAATCTCGGAACCTGCGCAGGGTTTGGTGATTTATACCAGTAGGTTAGTAGCCTACAAAATGAGGGCAGTGTATTAGCTTATGCATACACACGAGCGTAGCGTCGCCCTGGATTGCCACTCCAAAAAATGCCAGGGGCGTGGCGTCGCCCGGAACAAGTACGCCAAAATGGTACCCAATCCCCGATGATTGTATGAAAGTAATGTGTGATGTATACACAAGATGAACAAAATAATGACATAAACATTGTTAATGCATGTATCTTGACCTTCAAATGACTTATGAAACTTGCTTAGAAATTGAACCATGTGATATTTGCTATCATGTTATGAATGCTGGTATATTGTTACTTTGTCATATCATGATCATTATATGTATCATAGTTATATTATGGGAGTATCATGGGCACACGCTGTCCGTGCTCACATCCCTACAGATGGCCATGCAGGACCCACTCAAGATGAGTAGGAGTGGCTTGAAAAAAAAAGGGAGGGGATGCCCATGCCAAGGCAAAAAATGGAATTAGTTTTGCATATTATAAATGTATTTTGAGGTAGTAGTAGAATGTATATATTATTCTTTTGATCATAGGTCTGTAATGGCCATAAGGCCAAAACTTGTACAAAAATTATACAATTTCAAAATAGTGGAATTGTCATATGTTTGTATGGATCGGTGTGGATGGCTTTGGATTAGTTTGTATGTTTAGTTTACAAAAACCGCTGCATGGTTGTTTGGCAGCTAATATATTTGCACAGGTTACTCTATTAGGTACACATTGTGATAAAATTTAGGCCGTTATATAGTAGGGGAAGTTTTGTGGGTCTGTTACGTGACTAATGTGTTTGCTCTGATATGGCGATCAGGTTTCATGTTATGTATGATTTACACTCACTCCCTGGGTCTTCGGACCCGGGGCGTGACACTAAGTGTTCACTCCCAGGAACTACATAGCCAGATGGTTAATCCATATAAACTTCCTGTTGAAGTTTACCATGAAGGAAAGCATTTTTAATATCCAGCTGGTAAAGAGGCCAAGA
>JAVXUM010175258.1:0-11661 GCA_035590655.1 Pouteria glomerata
TCACATGGGGTGGATCTACTAATGCAATGTTTTCTCCGATCCGACAAGCACATGAGTCAAAGAGTCAATCTTTCCTCAATCCACTCAGGCGGAACCGTCGCATTAGTTTCAATTCATATGTTACCATTCATAGTAAAGTAGCCCTCTTTTTTTGTTCCGGTGTAAGAGGTGGTGCCCCAGTTTGGATTCCTGGAGTCTGGCCTAAGTTCCTATGCTATCTAATATACTTCCTAACAGAGCAAAAGAGCGTCCTTCAGTACGAGGGCCGATCCTCTGATTCACCACCCGGTATGCCATTTGGGAACGAAAACCGTAGTCTAACTAATAATTGCAATAATTAGACTATTGGCCTAACGACTAGTTAGTCCCTCAAAGGCCCATGAAGCTAAGGGTGTTTGGGGGCCCCCTTCGGGGGTCTTAAATACCAATAGTAGCTCCTATGAGGGTATATGAGAAAACTCATAAGTAACCATAGAAACTCAGCTGGCTAATTAGCATCTGTAATTAAATCGCATTCTGTGGTCTATTAGTGGATGCCCCAATGCTGAGACAAGACGGCTATGGTATGTTCAAACAGTAGTGAGAGCCAGAGTGCTTTCATTATCTATGACGGTGGGCATTTTATGCTCTTTATTATTAATATGTATAATAATTTTTGGCTCGCTCCCATGGATTTGATTTTGGGGGTGAACGATGTCAGTCTTATCCCCCGGGTAAACCCGCCGGACGACCCATAAAATTCTTCTTTATTTGGTTTGCTCTTCTGGCTTTATTTCATCTTTATCCTTTGAATTACTCATATATATATCCTATGATTTTCGCGAATGTCTAATTATTTGGTCAGAATTTCTCTATTCTTGTGCGTTCTCGCTATATGCTGTTACCTATCTCTGATAATGGGTTTTGTTGACCTGTTTCATGCAATGTTGGGTAATCTAGGGGCTAGAGCCCTCTCTTTCTTTTTGATCAAGATGGGATGCCCCGGAGGTCTAGCCTTGGCCATTGGATTTGCTGTGAAAGCTCTTATCACTTCGGGGGTCGAACCCAATATGATGAATCCTTCGGATGACTCATCGTCTGCGCCTTCCGCCTTGGAACAACGAACAAATGAACTCATTCAGGAAAATGTAAAAGAGAGAAAAGGAGATCTCGGAGATGGACAAAGGGTTTCCGAAGTTCGTCAGGGAGTAGAACAAGACTTAAACATAGAAACCAAAGGAGAAGAATTTTTATTAATAAAACAACTGGAAAAAGAGGTTCAGGCTAAAAACGAGCCTTCCCCGGTGACAAATTGCGCGTTCAATGAAATTAAGGATCATGAAGGGAAAATCCAAGATGGAAAAGGCGGGGGAAAACCTAACGCTCTTCCAGAAAAGGGAAAGTACAATGAATAAGAACAGCTTTAGCGGAAGGAATGAATATTCAAGGGGGATAAGGGACCCCCCGGGTAGAGTGACAAAGGAAAGAGCTTAATTTATGATTGTTATCCCTTTGGTCGATTCTGAATTCACATATTTGGGATCGAATTGTTCCTTCAACAGGAAGGCGAGGCCGCCCCCCATTGTGCTTTAGCAATATCCTCATTTCTACGATGTGGGGCGGGAAAGAAGAGAGGGTATGCGGGCTTCTTTCACCAGTGTTCAAAGAGCACGAGTTGCCTTTCAAAGGCCGTATTCTGGGCTCCCAAAGAGCCTATTCTATTCCGAGTTGGCCTGCACCGGGAATTCCTATCCTATTCTATTAGGAAACTGCTTATGCAAAAGCTGCTTATTAGAGAGCAATCCATATCAAATCCTCCTCTTCTCTTCATACCGTCAGTTGGTGAATATGTCCCACTATCACTGGAATCGTTTGCTCTTGGTTGGTATGCCCTTACTATCGATGATTCTTCAGCGCCCGAGAGGCACAAGCTAATTTTCCAATAGTCCCGAGCTCACTAGAGTGCTAAAAAGCATATTGCTTTATCTAATTGACCTTCTTTCAAAAAGACTGCTTTCTTTCACTTTCTTAGTGGATAGCCTAAAAGGTTGATTTGAAAATGGGTTGAATAGGAATTTATACTTGCTTTCCTAATATCCTTATACCATCGCTTGCCCGTGGGGGAAAGCAAGAAAGCCTGTTCCCTCAAGTATGGCCCGAGCAAGTCAGGAGAGTTATCTGAGTGAGTACGCCAGTCGCAAGCAAGTGTTCCAGTGAAAGTTTTCCCATTTCGAAGAAAGTGCCATCCCACTCTTTTTTGCCGCTTTAGATACGTAGCTCGGTGCCTGAAGGCAGAAGGGGTTAGGAAAGCCCGGGAAGATAAGATGGTAAGATCAGATTCGAAAGCAGAAGCAAATTGGGAAGCTAATTCAAAGAGAAGTAAGTCCCGGTAAAACAAGGAAGTCCCCCAGCAAGTCCAACCCTAGTTGTAGAGTTTCGGGAAGTTCGATTCGCCAGTATCACGCTTTCTACCCGAGGGTGCAGATATTGGGATGGAAGAGCTACTCCCAGGTCCTAGCTCACCTGTAACCACCCCGTTTAGTAATAGTTTGGACAGTTATATGAGTTTTCACGCTTTCCAGTTCGCTTGACACGAGAGGTTTCACAGCAGAAGTTCGTTTGCTAGTTCCAGTAACATTCCTAAGCCATCCATCAATCGGGAAATCCTTCCATGGAAAGCCCTGTCACAAGGCGGGAAAGCCAGTTCCCTCTTGCGAGCTACTTCGTTCCATCGCGACTCTTGTTTGAATCTTATCCGCTACGAATACTAAATACTAGAGTTGATGATACGCGGACATCCCGCCTATCTGACTTTCATTTCTAGTTTACCGGCTCTTACGGCTCTCTGGTCGCCTTCCATCAGACAAGTCGCTTTGTTGGTCTCCTTTCCATATTGAATCAGAACAGGTACGGCGCGCTCTACTTGATTACTTTTCTGACCTTGTTTTGCTGGCCTTACTTTCAGCCTGTTGGAAGAGGTGCTTCCGGAATGCTATTCCCACTAGGCAAATCTATTTGTTAGGGAAGAAGAACAGTTAGGATAGAGAAAGCGGCGCGCTACGGCATTAGATTTGGATAAGAATCATAACAGGCAGGTCAGGCGCTTTTAACGGCATTTTCTCTAAACCAGTCGGATAATCATCATCACTGGTACGGCGCGTCGAATCAGAACAAGAAGAAGCGGATATAGTACTTTCCTTTCTTTCTTTTCCTAAATCAGACTCCTTCTCTCATGAGGTATAAGCGGATAAGATTCAGAACAGTTAGTCGGACTGGATTGAAAGGGGAGGCCGCTAAGGCTTACTTGTTAGAGTTAGGACGGGAAGGGCTATCTGGTCACTAATCATCAGACAA
This sequence comes from Pouteria glomerata, assembly GCA_035590655.1. NCBI lineage: Eukaryota > Viridiplantae > Streptophyta > Magnoliopsida > Ericales > Sapotaceae > Pouteria > Pouteria glomerata. Next base: position 3,334 of record JAVXUM010175258.1, read on the forward strand.
GTCGCTTCGGGCTCGCCTATCTTTACTTTCTGACTTTCTTTTCACGGTGATAATCTTCATATAAAGTATCGAAAGGAAGGCCGCCTTGAATCAGAGGTTGTATTTAGAGGGCACGGCGTACTGAGTTGAATCAGAACAGGTAAGATAGATTTAGGGGTGAAAGAAGGCGGTATTTTAGGATCGGGAATGAAGGCCGCGTCGAATCATCTTTGTTGGTTTTAAGGCCAGAAAAAGGTCTCTAGGGCGCGGCGTCTTCTAGGAAGAAATACATTAAAAGCGACTTTTCTTCTTATTAGCGGCGTACCTATACCTAAGAGAGATGTATCTTGATCTGAACTATTCAATAAATTGGATACAAGGGGCGATGGACTTAGGCTTAACCCCATAGAGGAGGCGAGGGGATGAGGTATTCTATTAAAGCGGTATTCTACTGATTAGAGTGTGAAAGAACTAGAAAAAATATAGGGCTAGGAATACGGGAAATTTGGACATATATTTGTTGTTCTCTGTAAAGAGTAGTTAATCTTTCTTTTTTCTAGGCGTCTTCGCCCGTGCTTTGTTATGAACCCTTAGGGATTATTTATTGAAAAAGAGGAAAGATCTACTTGAATCTCTCAACAGCGGTTGGGAGAAAGAAAAATCAGATGATAATCGTTACCGATCCTCAACGAGTTCTATTCTTCGAATCGAAAAACATCATCTGCCCTTCTTCTTCCAGTCCTTATCAAAGGGGTGAAACCGTCGTACATGAGTAGACTGCCCTACCAGATTCCCCTTTTCCCTTTTACTCAAAGTACTAAAAACAAGACTTTTCTAAAAAAATCTTTCTGGAGTATTATAATATATGTTTTCCAAGGAGCGATAACTAAACTGTTCGAACCTGAACCAAACCAGGGGTAAACGCTAACTCCTGCCTTCTTCTTAGCCCGGTCCTGACCCACAAAGTGAGGATCAGAGCCTGGCCGCTCTATTAAGGTAAAGCTTTCCCATCGATAAAGGATTCGGACCGGACTTTGTTGGTACTCTGTCTGGGATCTTTTTTCTTTTACTTAAAATTCCTCCAACCTTGAGCAATCTCGCATCCAACCCCTTCTTAATGCCGATTCCCTTAATAAGTCACATTCAAATCGTTTTAGCCTATGTTTTTGGCTTACTTTTAGGCATAGCCCATGGGAGAAGTTGAATCAGTTTACTTCTATTTTCACTACTCTGAATCTCTTGAATCTCAAATCGGATCTAACTCTTTCTTCGCGTAACACAGCGAATGAGCCGAGGCAAGGAAGTCAAAATCAAAATAGCTGGGGAGATCAAAATGTATCGATTTCCCGGACGGAATGCTTTCGGCTTCAAATGCGGAAGCTCCTGCCTCGAGGAAAGGTTCATCATCCGATTCTGTACCATCTGGGCTTGGTTTTCTTTCCATACTAAGTGAAATAATCGAATAAGTGAGGGATAGTCGTCATTGGACATAAGGCGCCCTTCTTTGTTCAGATATCTGCGAGTTCTTCCTAGGTTTTGCAGTAGCTGAGCTTTCTTTCTTGCTTTCTGCTTATCTCAGAAAGTCTTATTTTATAGCAATATGTTTTGCTCTGCTGTGATGGACAGGGTTCTGTTTTTCAACAGTTCTTGCTACAGCGACCTCTTCAAACTCATTTCCAACCAGAAATCCATTTTCACTGACTCACTTTCTGATTACGAGTTTATCAGTTCCGGGTGGACTCCTTTCCCTTTGTAAATCCTTTTTTATTCCTTATTCTAGAACTGTTGAAGTGGTATATCTGAATGTCAGATTTTTTTATTCGGAATTGTATCATTGATATCATTGATAGAGTGGATTTCAACTTCCCCTATCTTGCTGCTTTCTTTCAGTCCTCCCACCGCGTTGATGGGTCTGTGTCACCTCCAACGGTTGGCTTCCGTCTGATTGGAATTTAGTAGTATATAGGTTTGTTTTGTTTAGGACATCATCTCCCGGCCGTATTCATGACAACGGTAGCTTTTCATAGTCCAAAGCCTGTGTGTGCTTTTGTATTGAACTCTTTTCTCCAACTAGGAGTTGTCAAATAGATTGGGAGCTTCATGTATGTCGAGTTCTACACGGATACGTGCGCAAGATAGGTTTGCCTATGTATCTTTGGCTTTCTCCTCTCCTGTTCAATTGCCTTTTCTTCCAAAAATCCTAAACCTTATTTAATCTCGCCGCATACTCGTCCATCGTCGCTGGGGCAATGGGATTTGCCCATAAGAATTATCGACTTTGTTAAAAACCATACCAAGTACATGCACTATTAATGTACTAAGTATGGTTTTTAACACTCTTGAAAGTAGCTCACTAATTCGTGTTGCTTCTTTGGTTGAACGACTTGAGTCTAGTGTCCGGATGCAAGCTACATTATTGCGATGCCGCAGGTGTAAAAAACCGTTTTCTATGGATAATGTTAATCAAGTCCAGAATTCTGGTAAGGAGAGGAAAAGATCTAAACTGGAGAAGAAGTATCCCTTCGGTTCCGGCTTAGTTCAATTCATGGAGGAAAGGAAATTGATCACTTTAATCAATGATTTGGGCGGATCTGTTCGAGTGAAGAAGAAGAAAGGAGATTATTTTCTTCCAAGCCATCTCTACGCTATCTGCAACTTTGATATGTCATTATTACCGATCAAGCTCAACCTGCCTATGGTATGCCCACCTCTTGATTGGAGGAATGCCTGCCCGCCGGGTCAAAAACCAAAAAACCTGTCAGATCTAACAGGCGGGTACTTAAGTGATCCAACAGGGTGTATATATGATCGCTACCGCCTGTTAAGTACCGGTGAAATTAATAATTTTTATATTGATATTGGAAAAGGGGATGATTACAAGAATCTGTGTCGTGTAATGAACAAGCTGCAGTGTCAGGCCTTTCAAATCAACAGTGATTTTTTGAAATTTATTAAAGAGAATGAGGACTTATTTATTAAAAATGGTTTACTCATGCCAAGATTTCTAGCCTCTATGAATATAAAAGATGTATCCATCTTACTTAGAGAGTTTCACATGAAGGATGAGGTTATTAACAAATTCTGTTGCTTTAGCGAATTGTTACGTACTTTATGTAGTAACATGCAGCGTGCTCGTTATGAGCAATTGATTATCAAGCTGGCAACTGCCTACGATGGTTATCAATTTGATTTGCCTGCTTTTCTCGACTTCCGAGGTCGAATCTACCGCAGTGGGATCCTTCATTTCCACGAGCGTGATTTAGCAAGAAGCCTGATTGTCTTTGCTGATTCCAAATCTACGGACAATATTAACAGAGAGAGATTTTACCCAGCTGCAGCCTTCCATTACAAGTCTTTCGGCTCTGTCGAGGAGGGAATTGATTGGTTTAATAACAACTTATCGCAGATCGGTGAGGATCCTCTCATGTACGTTCGGGAGGCTAAACGCCCCTTTCAGTTCCTCGCCAATATAATTGGAATCGCCGATAACAAATCGAACGTTCTTAATAGCATTCCTATTACGCAAGACGCCTCGGCGAGTGCATATCAGATCATGAGTGACTTTTTGTTGGATGAAAGCATGGCTAAGAGAACGAATCTCATCCCTTCTTCGGATGGAAAAATCCAAGATGTTTCTTCATTTTTCCTCGAAGAGCTCAAGGAGTTCATGAAAGCAGAACTGGATAAAAATCTATCAACGATAGTTTGCAATCACCTCACTCGTAAACTAGTCAAGGGTATCTTTATGCCTATTATCTATGGCAAAACTTTAATGAGCACGGCCGGCGATCTAAAAGACCATCTCTCTCACTTCATCACTCATAAGGAATGCTTCGCTGTAGCCTCTGTCTGCTTTAAGTTCTGGAGGACGAAATATCAGAGGATGGAATCCCTGATCCGGCTGATCCGCCATATAGGGTGGATTGCGTCTGCTAGGGATCGCCCTGTTTACTATAAAGTTCCTTACTTTACCACGGTACAGGATTATATGATAATGGAGCCCATTCATATTTGGGTTTATGAAAGGCTTCATAAGAAGAGGCGCCGGGTGACTCTCAGAGTTTCTTCTTCTAAGAGAGATCGTAGGAAGACTGAAATCTCTACCTTCGTAAACTTCATCCATCAGAAGGATGCCCATATTGCAATGAGAGTTGTAGAAAAGTTGCTTAGTATAAATGCGCCTATATAAACAGTACACGACAACTTTCTTACTACTGCTCAAAATAGCCATTTAATACCAGCGCTTTATAGCAACGCCATTTGTGATATGGGCCCTCCACTTTCAATCATCAACGAGTTCATCTATATGAATGTTATTAAACCAATTGTTAAAGGGGAGTCAGATGGACCAACTGAGGGTTACTTTGACCGTAGGGTAATCTCAAAAGAGATGCTTCATCATTACTTAAAGGCTAATGTACCTGAGAACATAAGCAAGAATATGATGGCAACTTGGGAAGAAAGGATCTCGGGAATACTTACCACTTACGAGAACTATACTCGTTATGTATGCGGTAATTTTCAATCCACTAACCCTATGGATTGTTGGGTAGCTCATGAGCAAAAGTGGGAGAAATTCATGTTAAAGCTAAGAGGTAGGGAGGGATACCCATATTACTGCCTACATTATTAACCATCACTATTAACCATGAAGCATAAGATGATGGCATACACCACATACAGCGCTACTACTGGACAGTTATTGAATAGCTTGGATCAAATGATTGAACGAACAACACACCAAGATCCGCATCCTGGGTTAATCATTGCTTCACATCACTTCTGCGAGCCTTACCCTATTGTTAACCAGATTGACCGACTCTGTCTTGCGACCATGGATCTCTTAATCAAGTTTGCTTATCCATCCTTATCTGGTTACGGTAAGTTCACAATTTCCTTTACCATGATTCGATCTTACGGAGAGGAGATCTCATTTACGCTAGGTTCTGCTATCCCCTTGACTTATCAAGATTGTACGTTAATTCCAATGGGAGAGGTCTATGCTCATATATATCGATATATTATGAAATATGCAGAAATCTACGACGGAGATTGTGTAGTTCGAGTCATGATCCGAGTCTATGTGGACGGCAAAAAGATGGATAGTCCAGCCCTATCTTCAGAGGAGAGAGATTGCTCGCTTTCTTCAATCATTCAAGCCGGATTGAGTGAGATCGAGCCAATAACAGCAAGAGAGATCCGACATCGTGAGCGTAGCTATCCAACCCATATCACAGCACTCAAACCATCTCGCACTGAGCTGAAACCATTCATGGTAGCCGATACCGAGACTATACTGATCGATAACGTTCATAAGCCTTATGCTGCTGGTCTCATGATGGTTCGTCCCGGTGAACAGATCAATGATATTATGATTGATACCTACTTCAGTGAAGACTACTCTATAATCTTGGATTCCTTTGAAGAAAGGAGTACTAAGGTACTTAATGACTTGGTATTAAGGATATCAACGATTGTTAGACAAGAACAATCTACTTTAACTATTTACTTCCACAACTTCTCTAGATTCGATGGAATTCTCTTGCTTAAGCACCTAGCATGTCATCACAAGAGCTACAAGCTAAAACCACTGATGAGGAACCATAGGCTTTACGAGTTAGCAGTCTATTCTGGTAAGAAGATGGTATTCCGCTTCAGAGACTCCTTGAATCTACTCCCTGGCAAACTTAGCTCCCTAGCTAAGAGTCTATGCCCGGATCTCGGCCCGAAAGGCTCTATCCCATATGAAGAGGTGAGACTGTCAAATCTGGCTAGTATGAAAAAAAGCTTGATAGACTATATGAAGAAGGACATCCTTCTCCTTGGAGGTGTAATGCAAAAAGCTCAAGATATATATTGGAAGCTGTACAAGGTGGATATAGAAAGCAAGATAACCGTTTCCTCACTGGCTCTATGCATCTTTCGTATGAAATACTACGATGTTTCTAATTGGCCAATCCACATCCCAAACAAGAATGAAGACAGCTTTATAAGGCGTGCCTACTACGGTGGTCATACAGATACATACAAGCCATATGGCGAGAACCTATACTACTACGATGTGAACTCTCTCTATCCCTTTGTAATGAAGGAATTTCCAATGCCTGGTGGTGTGCCAGTCTGGCATGGAAATCTGGAAGGCATGGAGTTAGATAGCATGTTTGGCTTTATTGAGGCATATGTGGTATGTCCGAAGACTATCAAGAACCCCTTTCTACCCTATCGAGACAAGAATCAAAATCTCATCTTTCCAACCTGTTGGAGTGTACTTTAGTGAGGAGTTAAAGTATGCAAGAGGCCTAGGCTACACTGTGCTCCCAATCTCGGGCTACCTCTTTGAGAGGAAGGAAACACCATTCAGGGAGTTTGTTAGCTCACTCTTTGAGAGCAGGTTAGAGGCTAAGATATCAGGTAATGAGGCCTTGGCCTATGTGTACAAGATGCTTATGAATTCGCTATACGGTAGATTTGGCATTAACCCTAATAGCACGATAACCGAGGTCTGCGATGAAGATCGATACAAACATTTGATCAGGCATAGTGAGCTCATATTCGGTGATATGCTTAGCGAGAACAACTACATCGTTGCCTACCATAGCAATACCAAGACGGGCTCAGATTATTGGAAGCCACCGGAGAACTCTGCTGTCCAACTAGCTGCAGCGATCACAGCCTATGCTAGGATCTATATGTCCCCTTATATCTCAAGAGAGGATTGCTACTACACGGACACAGACTCTGTTGTGCTTGGTCAGCCACTACCTGAAGAAGTTGTTTCTTCTTCTGTCTTAGGTAAGTTTAAGCTAGAGGACAGAGTCATGAAAGGATACTTTTTAGCACCGAAATCCTATTTCTACATCGCAATAGATAGCGCCAATGTACTCAAGTTCAAGGGACCAGCGAAAAACCTGGTCTATCCAGAATGGTTTGAGTTACAGTACGCGGAGCCATCTCGTACAGAACTGGTACCGGTGGAAGCCAACTTCCGGATTGATTGGAGGACTCTTAACATCATCAAGAAAGACACATTTGTCAGGCTTGGGATTAAGCAGGGGATCAAGAGGAAACCAGTATATCACGGGGATGCCTGGGTTGATACTGATCCAATTGATGTCATAGACTTTTCTAGCCTAGATCACATTGGAAAACAAATAATCAAATCACTAAGGAATGAAGTAATACAACTACAGACTGAAAAAAACACTCTCAATGAGATATTATCTCAGAGGGAAAGAGAGATAGACGAGAGATACAAAGAGAAGAAATGAAATCACAGTTTGATGCTAAGAAGCATACAGTCACTACAGAGATACAGACTAGTCTTACTGAAGAAGAACCTACAGAGGTTACTAACCCTACATTAGACGAGAAAACTAAGACAGACGAGAAGATACCTAATACAGACGAGGAGTGAAGCGAGGAAGGCAGCTACAGCGGCAGATAAGGAAGAGATTTAGGCAACTTCTGAGTCTTAACTGACCTACCGGACTCGGCAAGGTACCACTTATCTGGCAGCTATAAACTTGCCGGTTTCCAAGCGCAACTCGATGCTACTTTGACACAAGGGCCGGTTTCCATCATTGAAAGTGGCATCTCTGTTTGCGCACATTGGAGAAAGTGTTCCGCTAGTTAAATCGGTCCATTGACACCTACAATTCTTTCATCAAGGCCGAGCACTCTTCTCGATCCAATACAATTTGTGGATGCACTCTCGCCTTAAGTGGCTGAAACCTCTGTGTGGAAAAGTGTCTTATTGCGAAATGAATGGCATTCTAGATGCTCACACTCAAACAAGGACTTCCTAAACTGTACTAACTGTAGAGTCAGTGGACATAGGACATGTCCCCCCTCCTGACGTTCCCCTAGCGGGTGAACTACCAATAGCGATTGAAGCTCCTTATGCCCGGTTTCGTTCTCCCCTAAAAACGAAAGCGACTTAGCTACTAGTCCGAAAGCCAGAAGCCGAAGACCAATGACACTAGCTAACCAACTGAGAGAGCTGCCCTAGATGAATTAGTTGCGGCAAGAGCGGCTAGCTGATAGAGATGCCACAGCTGCTTCTTTAGGAAGAGCTGCAAAGGCGAAGACCAGCCGGACACTGAGGGCTAAGAGGCGGATGGAAGCAAGAAAACGGATGTCTAGCTCGTGCAATCAATATATCGTCACTCCCATGCATACAATAGCTACGAGCTGCTGTAAGCGCTGTTGCACTAGTACTGTTTAACGAGCTCACTACCGAGTACCACGAGTACACTAACAAGAGAGGAACTATGAGCAGAAATCAGTAGTCACTCTGCTACTTAAAGATATTGCGTATAAATAAAGAGAGAGAGAGTCAGTCTCTTGAGC
>JAVXUM010175274.1:0-11661 GCA_035590655.1 Pouteria glomerata
GCAGCGATCGAGCTCGAAGCTCAGTTACTTTTTTCTTGGGCGCGTGGCCGCTCATTTTTGGCCGATCTCCAAATCAGTCATACTGGGCGCGAGGTTGCTAGGCAGCGATCGAGCTCGGAGCTCGGTTACTTTTCTCTTGGGCGCGTGGCTGCTCATTCCTGGCCGATCTCCAGATCGGTCATACCGGGCACGAGGCCGCTAGGTAGTGATCGAGCTCGGAGCTCAGTTACTTTTCTCATGGGCCCGTGGCTGCTCATTCTTGGCCGATCTCCAGATCGGTCATACTAGGCGCGAGGCCGCTAGGCAGTGATCGAGCTCAGAGCTCGGTTACTTTTCTCTTGGGCACGTGGCCGCTCATTTCTGGCCGATCTCCAAATCAGTCATACTGGGCGTGAAGCTGTTAGGCAGCGATCAAATTCGGAGCTCGGTTACTTTTTTCTTAGGCGTGTGGCCGCTCATTTCTGGCCGATCTCCAAATCGGTCATACTGGGCGCGAGGCGCGTGGCCTCTCATTTTTGGCCGATCTCCAAATCGATCATACTGGGCGCGAGGCCGCTAGGCAGCGATCGAGCTCGGAGCTCAGTTACTTTTCTGTTGGGCGCATGGCCACTCATTTCTGGCCGATCTCCAAATCGGTCATACTGGGCGCGAGGCCGCTAGGCAGCGATCGAGCTCAGAGCTCAGTTACTTTTCTCTTGGGCGCGTGGCCGCTCATTTCTGGCCGATCTCCAAATCGGTCATACTGGACGTGAGGCTGCTAGGTAGCGATCGAGCTCAGAGCTCGGTTCCTTTTATCTTGGGCGTGTGGCCGCTCATCCCTGGCCGATCTCCAGATCGGTCGTCATTGGATCGGTTTGATAGACGGGTAAACATTCAAATTCACGAAAAGAATTTTAAATCTTAAAAGTCGTAAAAATCCATTACATAGTCAGTATCCATTAAACATAATAAAATTTGAGGTGGTCTTCGTGCCAAGGGCGCGGCAATTTTTTCCCAGTGATATCCTTCAGCCAGTAGGTCCCTTTCCGGATAAACGAATCAATGACATAGGGGCCTTCCCAGTTTGGTCCGAGCTTTCCTTCACGAGAATCTCTGGTTGACTGGTTGACCTTTTTAAACACTAGATCCCCGACCTTCAGATATCTAGGCCGGACTTTCCGATCATGGTATTGCTTAACATGCTGCTGATATGCTGTCATCTTTACGGCAGCCTGTAACCTCCTCTCTTCTAACAAGTCGATCTTTTCCCCTAGGGACTCCTCGTTGTTCTCTTGACGGAATAGTTATACTTTCGGGCTGGGTAGACCAATCTCTACAGAAATGACCGCTTCTATGCCAAAGGCCAGAGCGAAGGGTGTGCAGCCAGTAGGAGTCCGTTCAGTCGTCCTGTAAGCCCACAGAATGTTTGGTAGCTCATCTACCCATAGCCCCTTAGCTTTCTTAAGTCTAGTCTTGATAATTTTGAGGAGTGCCTTGTTAGCTGATTCCACTTGCCCATTGACATGAGGATGTTCTAGAGAGGAGTAATGGTGATTGATGCAGACCTCTTCACAGAGCTCGTTGAAGTGCCTCCCTTCAAACTGCTTACCGTTGTCAGTCACCACGACCTTAGGAATTCTGAATCTGCAGATTATTCCTTGCCATAAGAATTTTCTCATATTTTGCTCCATGATGCTCGGTAGGGCCTCAGCTTCCACCCATTTTGTAAAATAGTCAATGACGACCACGGCGAACTTTCTCTGCCCTTTGCCTGGGGTAACGGCCCCATGATGTCGATTCCCCACTAGTCGAATGGCCAGGGACTCTGAACCGGAGTTAATTCTTGCATAGGTAACCTCGGGATGTTCGCAAACCTCTGACACTTATCGCACCTCCTCACCAATCCCCGAGAGTCTCTCTCCATGGTCAGCCAGTAATACCCAGCCCGGAGAGCTTTTTTAACCAACTGCCTCTATCCTGAATGATTTTCACATACTCTCTCATGGATCTCTCGTAAGACGTACTCGGCCTCGTTTTCGTTCACACACCACAGTAAGGGCATGGTCTGACTCCTCCTATACAGCACCCCATGGATTATGGTGTATCTCATGGCTCGGTACTTAATCCTCCTCTGCTCGTTCGTGTCCTCTGGCAAGCTTTCGTTAGCTAGGTATTCCTTTATGGGCCGAGCTCAAGTCGCCTCCACTTCCATCTGCAGCATGGCACTTAGTCTGATGCTCGGTTCTCTGAGAGTTTCTATAGGTACTCCCAGGTTGTCATTTGACGAGACTATTTTTGCCAGTCGATCTACTTCTTCATTTTCCTCTCTGGGCACCCTTTCCAGTGTGACACTAGAAAACCTCTTGGTCAAGCTTTTGGCCACGTCACAGTACTTAGCCATCTTGTCGCTCCGAGCTTCGAACTCTCCTTCGACTTGCTCAATAACGAGCTGAGAATAACTGCAAACTCTGATGTGGTCTGCCCCCATTCTAAGAGCCAGTTGCAGCCCGGCAATCAGGGCCTTGTACTCTGATTCATTGTTGGAGGCCGGGAAGCTGAACTTGAGTGCATATTCAACTTTGAAGCCTTCTGGGGATACTAGAACAATGCCGACCCCACTTACCTCCCTTGTGGATGAACCATCAACGTTCAAGATCTAATTTTGTGACATCTCTCCTTCATGCTGATTCTCCTGTGCTGCTGTGAACTCCGCTATGAAGTCGGCGGCTGCTTGCCCTTTCATTGCCGCCTGAGGTCTATACTGGATATCGAACTGGCTCAGCTCCACCGACCATTTGACTAGCCTTCCTGATGTTTTTGGTTTGTGGAGAACCGTCTTGAGTGGTTGGTCTGTCAGAACCACCACAATATGGGCTTGGAAGTACGGTCTTAACCGCCGAGCTGCGTTTATCAGGGCGAAAGCCAATAGCTCTATCTTCGAATACCTTTCTTCTGCTTCTCGTAACGCTTGGCTCGCGTAGTACACCGGCCTCTGCACACCATCCTCTTCCTTGACTAGCGCTGAGCTGACAGCCGTTGGTGATACTACCAAATATAGGTATAGCAACTCTTCGGGGATGGTTCGGCTAAGTAGCAGAACTGCCCCCAAGTACAGCTTGAGTTGCTGAAATGCTTCTTCACACTCCCTCGTCCACTCAAATGCTTTCTTTAAAGTTTTGAAGAAAGGTAGGCATTTATCAAAGGACTTTGAGATGAACCTGTTCACAGCTGCTACTCGTCCTGCTAACCTCTGAACCTCCTTGGTCGTCCTGGGTGATTGCAATTCCAGGATAGCTCGAACATTCTCTGGGTTGGTCTCAATACCCCAGCTGGACACCATGAATCCGAGGAACTTTCCCAAGGCCACACCGAATGCACATTTGACCGGGTTTAGCCTCATCTTGAACCTCCTGAGAGTGACAAACGTCTCTTCCAAGTCTACCACATGCTCTGAGGCTTCCTTACTTTTCACCAGCATATCGTCTACATACACCTACACATTGCGCCCGATCTGAGACTTGAACATGAGGTTGACCTGTCTCTGATATGTAACTCCAGCGTTCTTCAGGCCAAAAGGCATGGCCTCATAACAATAGAGGCCTTGATCTGTGATGAATGCGGTGTGCTCCTGGTCCTGCTCGGCCATCCGAATTTGGTTATATTCTGAAATGGCATCCATAAAAGAAAATACTTGATGGCCGACCGTAGAGCTAACCAACTGGTCTATCGACGGGAGAGGGAAGCTATCCTTCGGACACACCTTGTTCAGATCTGTGAAGTCGACGCACATCCGCCACTTTCCATTAGACTTCTTGACCATCACGATGTTGGAGAGCCAAGTAGGGTACTGCATTTTCCTTATGAACTTTGCCTGGAGAAGCTTCTCCACCTCCTTGACCACAGCATCATTCCGATCTGAAGCGAAGATTCTCCTCTTCTGTTTGACTGGTTTCGAGCCAGGGAGGATGTTAAGGTGGTGGGCCATCACCTTTATATCGATGCCCAGCATGTCCTCATGAGTCCAAGCGAATACGTCCGAGTTCTGTTTCAGGAAGATCCTGAGCTCTTCCTTCTGCTGCTCTGGGGGCGATGTCCCGATCTTCACTGTCCTCCCGAGGTCGGGATCGCCAATAATGACATCTTCGAGGTCATCACCAGGCTATCCCCTCTTCACCTCTTCTTCGTCTCGAACCTCCAGTTCGTCAATGATCATCGTTTCTCTGGCAATTTCCCTCCGTAGCGATAAGGCATAGCATTCTCTAGCCATTCTTTGGTTTCCATTCACACAGCCAACACCTTTCTCTGTAGGGAACTTGAGACAGAGATGGTAGGTCGATGTCACATCCTTGACCTAATTCAATGCTGTCCTCCCCAATATCACATTGCACGCCGAGGGGGAGTCGACTTCCAGGAAGGTCACCATTCTTGTGGCTTGTGCTGGTTCCGAACCCAAGGTGACCGGAAGGGCTATCGACCCGAGGGGTTCTACGCGATCTCCAGCAAAGCCGATTAGGGGGGAACATGCTGACCTGAGCCTGTTTTTCCCGATGTTCATCTTGTTGAAAGCTTCCCAGTACAAAATGTCGGCCGAGCTGCCACTGTCCACCAGGGTCCTGTAGATCTAGAAGTTGGCAATGACAATGGATATTACCAGCGGGTCATCATGTGGATGGCTCAATTCTTGGGCCTTTTCTTCAGTAAAAATAATCGGGGGGGATTCCGTCCTAACTTTTTCAAAGGATTTTTCGTCGTCATTACCTCCCTTACTCTGAGCTCCCTGACATACTTTTTTCTTGACGCTGAGGACTCGCCTCCTCTAGCTAACCCTCCAGAGATCACCTTTATTTTACCTGAAGCTCTTTTGGCTAGTGGTGCCCTTCCCGAGCTTCTCCTCGGACTCCATGGTGGGGTTCGATTGCCTCTTTGTTCCCTTGGCTGACCTGCCACAAAACCATGGTACTTTCCTTTTCTGATGAGGCTTTCGACTAACTTCTTCAAGTCGATACAATCCTCGGTGTCATGGCCATAATCCCGATGAAAAAGGCAGTAGTTGGATTTGTCCCTGGAGTTTACCGGGCCTTTCATCCTCCTCGGCCATTTGAATTTTGGATCACTCTGGATGGTATGAAGGACTTTTTCTATCATTGAATTGAGCAGAGTGAATCCCCAGTCTGCCCTCAGAGGACGATCTCTTCTGTAGTCCTCCCTGCCTCTGCTATTGTGGGTTCGAGCAGTCTTTGGCTCTCGCTCAGGTCTGCCCTCTTGCTAGCGCTTCTGATCTGCTTGGGGTGCTTCAGCATCTTTCCTAGCCCTCATCACATCCTCGGCATTCATATGTTTCTGAGCTATCGACATGAGCTCGGCTATGTCCTCCAGAGGCCTTTTGGCCAGGGAAAAAGTGAATCGTCTCGGCCTCAGACCACTCATGAAGGCCGTGATACCATGCCATCGATTTCCTATATCTCCAGCATCTCCTGGTTGAATTTGTTCACGTACTCCCTCAGGGTCTCCTCTCTCCCTTGCTTGACGGTCAACAGGTGGGCTGGAGGCTATCTCTGGCGCTGGCCTCCAATGAAATGGGACATGAACTGCTTGCTTAGCTCCTTGAAATTGGTAATAGATCCCGGTTTGATTTTATTGAACCACACTCTTGTTGGTCCTTTCAGTGAGATAGAGAAAGCTCGACATTTAATCTTGTCGGGGACTGCATGAAGGTGTATCGCAGAGTTATAGGTATCCAAGTGATCCAACGGGTCCCTGGAGCCATCGTAAGAATCTATCATAGGCATCTTGAACTGGGGGGAAGCGAGCACTTCATTATTTCCAGGGTAAAGGGCGTCCCCATCTTATCCACAATGTCCCCGATAATGTTGGGTTGCCGGACTGCGGCCATTACTCCGTCAACTTGCGCCTGCATGGCTCAGATTCTCTCCTCCACTGCCGTGTTGTCTGTCCTCTCCGTCTCTGCTCCACAACGGCGGATGGTTTCGCTTTGAGCCTCAGCCGCCACGGCACCTTGTCGTGGAGGGGGATTCTGCGCTTCATTTTCTCCAATCATTCCCTCGTCTCCGTCGTTTTGGACGGCTCCGCCATTGCCCCCATTGTTGTCTTGTGGCGGAGGTGGTGGCTGCGCCGGGGCCATACGTCCAATCTGTTCCATGAGGACACAATTTTGCTCCATCAGAGCCTGCATGGTAGCCGCCATATTAGCGAATTGCCTTTCCATTGCCTCTATCCATTCATTGCTGCGAAAGTGATCTCCCATTGTCGAACTTAGCTAATCCTTGAGAGTATGTACGCCGGACCGAGTTTGAACCATAAACTTGAGAAACTGAGAATATTCTTCGTTCCCACAGACAACGCCAACTGTTGATGATGAAATTTTGGTGGTTACTCGATCCGATGAACCCGACCCGAGGACCTGCCAAATTCGCCGGGATTGGATAGAACCCGCTTGTTCGCCAAGGACACCGGTGTGGTGCCTACCAAAGGCACTCCGATGCTTAAGTCCAATATAATAACCTGGAGGCAAATTGCCAGAATAACAACCTGGTAGAGATTGCGTACCTTTTATAACTTCGTATCCCTCCTTTTATAATAGGGGACTGGTGTTTGGATAAGCATCAATTTGTGAGATATTCGCTGGATTCTTTGGTGATTTCCATCTTTACACGAGACACAATTTTATCAAATCGTAACCGTTTCGGGAATGTCCCCCGTAATGATATGCTTTCCTTCTATAAGAGGGGCGTGAATCTCGGATTGGATAATCTCTATGATTTTCAAATCTCTTCTTGAGCTCGGACCTCATATTAGTACGAGCTCAGATTTTTATCGGGGTTGAGCTTGGGCTCTTTCCGGGCTTAAGCCACCTCCGGGCTCGGGTTTCCTCTGGGTTCGGGCTGAGCTACAAGATATTAGATCCGCGAGGTGTCCCCATGCAGGAATACGATCCTGAGGGCATTTTAGGAATTTTAATGGGGCTCGAGAAATCTTTATCATCAGTATATAATAGTAAGATTAACTCAACAATAGAGATCATAATATATCATGACTTCATCAAACATTGCAATAACATTTTGATATTTTCACAAGAATACATCATAATAATACCATCTTCTATCATTGAAATTTACATCAAAAGTTTCTATATTATATTAGTCTCAAAATAATATAACCAGTCAAACTATAAAGTAATTACATAGCATTACACTAGTTAGTAATATTACAACCATTCCATTCATTTCTAAGGGAATCGTCTTCCCAAAATTTTTCTTTCTCATACATCACATTATGTTTCAACTCCTATGATAAGGACATGAATCATGAGTGTGCCTCCTTCTGCCACAGTATGCGCAAGACTTGATATATTGTCTAAGACACATGTAGCCTATGTAACCCAACCTTTGACAATTTCCATATGCTCCACGTAAACGATCCTCCTAACTTTCAAAACTTTCATCTACCTCCTGGATTCTAAAACTTACTCCCAGTATACCAATACTCTGAGTACTCGGGTTTGTTTCTGGAACGGTATTTAGGTTCATGGTCGGATTTATGGAAGGTGTGGGTAGTATCATGGTCACATTCTGTACCACAACTACTGGACATGCAAGTTAAGATAGATATGGAATTGGATAAGGTACCACATATTGGTATGGATTGTATGCCAGGTAAAAAATTAGATATGATACCCCCTGATATGGTATCATTGGCTGACCCTTAGTGATTGCTACAAAACTTACTCCAGTGTCACCTCTTGACACAACTTGTGGTTGGGATCTGATTAAACCCTCGATTGCCACTTTAACAAAAACATCATCATCTGGCCACATAATTTCCTCCTCAACTGACTAGGGTGTTATGTTACTACACCCCCCTTTTTAAGTCTTATCTAGAAATTTAAACAAAACATTTAAATCTAAGGTCAAATTTAATTTAACTACGATGTAAGCGTATGATATGGTGTGCAAGACTTTCCATATCCCTAAGTATTCTAACCTGGGCTTTGATACTAGCCTTTCACGCCCCGGATCTAGTGACTCGAGGGGTGAGTGAAAAATAACATACATAACATGCACTAATGATATAATTTCCATGATCAAGGCACATAACAGACACATGGTGAACCCACAACAAAGAAATAAGGTAGAATAAATCAGACCTATACCACTGCTAGGTCAACATGTCCCACATATGACCACCATTAATACATCACATTGGCCTTATGGCCTTTACAACCCAAAATTAATTAACTCTCTTTGAATCATTATTATTATAGTTTCAAAATAATATGCAACATAAATAAACAAAAATTAATCTAAGTGTTGGATGACTCATGCATTTGCATTCCTATCTTTGCCTTGTGCCCACCTAATTATCTTGGTTAGTTTCTACAACAAAATCTGTAGAGACGTGAGTAATGGTCCTCTTGTGCTTACGAAACTTCATAATAGCATATACATAATGTAAAGCAATAATACTAACAATTTATTTTAATCAAGTTACGTACACATAAACCAAATATCTCATCACAATATGCATTCGTCAAGTATCCACTTAATATCCATAATTTAACATAATCTCGAATATTATAATAACTAATCATATACTCAACAATATTATAATACAGAATTCAAGCACCCTTACCATTCATCACTAAATTCACAAAGTAAAATTTAAGTGGAACACATCATTATATTATCCTTATTTATATTTAAATCAAATATTTGTCAAACAATTCATAGGGAGTTGGGTACACAAACCATCATCTTTTATGGGTCCAAACCTAACGAAAACGATAAACTGAACAGTATGTTGTGAGCTACTAACCTACTGGCATAAATACTAAAACCCTGTGCAAGTTTTGGGTCTGTCAACCCGAGGGTAAAGCTTATGACCCTTCCTATTTCCATACCCCACTAATTACACTTGAAAAGTGTAATTACAAACTTCACATTTTAGTATAGAATCATACATTATTTTAAAAAATTCTTTTAGTTTTACTAGTTTTATTATTTATTGGATTTAGTTTCTAAAATGCAAGAAAATGGATGAAAAAATGATGATTTGTAGCGAATAAAATGGTTTAAAGCTCAAAATAGTCGAAGATATGTTGCAGCAGAATTTTACACAACACCCCGTTGATGTTTCAGCCATAACATTTCAATCAGAACTCTGATTGACACGAATCCTTTTGGGTTGGAAAGAAGACTTAAAGGGCTACAACTTTCATGTTTTAGCTAAAGCCTAAATCCCTTGTCTTCAAGGTCAAAATCATGTTGGAAATTTGGGGATAGAAAGTTGTGCAGCAGAACTCTTATCCAATACATTACGGTCCGAACGCCGAAAGCTAGCATCTGGACGCCCGAGACCAAGCTTCTCCAAAAAAGTGCTGAAAAAATACTCACCATCTAGATGCCCACGGCTAAGGTCCAGACCCTGTAGTCCTTAGAAAACTTCAAATTTCATTAATTTTTAGGGTTTTTGTAAGGCTATAAAGCCAAACCCTTAGAGCTTCTTGGGGGGATTTTTTTCAAGCCATTTCTCTGTAGTTTTAGGTTTTTTTTTCTTTCTCTTCTTTCCATTGTTTCTCTATTTTTATTTTAAATTAAGTTTGGTTGATTCTTTATTGTTCATTGGTTCATAATCAACTTTGATTATTTTCACTTTGGATTTTCAAAGTACAGTACCATTTTATTTTCAATTTAATATAAAGTTTTCTTTATTTTTTTTATGGTTTATGTTTCAATCTTGATTGGTTTTAAATATGTGAATGTTCTTTGCATGCATAGTTGAAACCCAAGGTTTGGTTCTTGTGTTGTTCATTTTTGAGTTTTTTTGTTTTCTTGCATAATAGTTTTAGGTTATTTTCGTTCTTGATTTATGATGTCTATTACAAGCATACTAGGCTAAAAACCCTGCAGCCATGGTTTGATGTTTCAAAGTAGGGTAAAGGAATCCAGTTGGCTTAAAATCCTAGTGTATATATGTAGCGTGTATACACCTTCTTTTGGATTTTGTTTTGTTTTACGAAAAGGTTTTTGAAAACAAATTTCTTTGTTCAAATTCGTTGAATCACTGAAAAAGATTTTCGTGTACGTCAAAACTGTTTTTCAAACCTTTGCCATAAACAAATCAATTCCAAAGCCACAAATTTATTAAAAGAATATTTTTTCGACTTCGTAATCCATTTGACATGAGTACGAAGTTGAGTAAGTGGTAATTAAAATTTTTAGCAAAATATCTTCCAATTTTTGTTTCCATAATGAAACGTAAAATTTGAATTGTAGTAGAAACGGAGAGTTTAAGTTGCAAGATTTATTTTCACCTGAAAACTGAATATCAAATCAAGGTTACATTACATTATTTGCATCTAGAACTTTCACTTTTTGCTGTTTAATTGGTTAACGATTTAGTTTCTTTATTTGCTTTACTTATGATCCTTTAGGAAGTTTAGTAGATAATTCATTCCCAAGAAACAAATCAACTTCTTTGTTTTTCTAGCAAACTTAGGATTAGAAGAAACCTAGAATAACTTAGAAATTAAAACCATAAGCTCCCTGTGGATACGATCCTGGACTCACCAGATAAAATTACACCACACACCCTTGCACTTGGGGGTTGATTTTAGATACACATTCTAGATACGATCACCCACTACATCTCCTGGCACATCATCTATCATTTCATCTAAATTAGTTATCATTCATCATGCACACTTTCCACAACACATATCAGTATACCACTTTGCTATTCAACTCATCACAATCTTCATCTCATCAATTTATTGCCATTATTAAACTAACAACATCAACATAACAACCCTTCTATCATAATAACATATTAGTTTCAACTTAGCATAACCATACTATTGTTCCATCACATATTAAATACTCAACCATTATCTCCAATTGCTTTTTTCTTAGGAAATTAACCACATAATTACCCTATATGATCCTTAGATAAGATATGTTAATTAAAAGTTACCAATTTTAAAAGTTTTGGGGGAGTCTGAGCACCCTACGATGGGACCCAGGTGCCCCATTGAAACAACCGAGGCTCCCAAACCTAGCTCCGGCTCCCCAACTAGGAACTCGGGTGCCCCATTGCTTCTTAGCACAACCATATTCTATATTTTTGACCTAAAAATGCAAGTTCTATATTTCCAACCATTATCTCATTCCATATATAGCTAAAAAAAGGTTTTTAAATATGTTCTAGTGTCAAAAATGTTCCAAAAACTAATAAAAACTAACCATTATCATCACATCCTATCCATGTTAAAATCTAGGTTCCAAACTCACAACATATTTGTATAACCATTTTTCCTTCTACAATCTTTCTTCTTATACTACTACACTTTAGTTAATCTTCACAAGATCATATTCTCTTTTCTTTTACATAAATATGTATACTAAAAGAAGTTAAGACTCCCTACCTCAAGCTTGAGCCAAGAAAAATAAGAAGAAGATGAACTCTAAGCTCTGGGTTTCCAACTTTTAGTAGCTCAAACTCCTTCTTCTTTAACTCTTCCTTCTTTGATTCAAATCACCCACAACACCTAAAGAAAATATAATCTCTTGAATATATTTCTAACATTGAATCTTATGTTGAACTTAGAATTAGATCAATATTATGAGAACTTACCAAAATGAAGTTCTTCCTTATCTCTTCTTGGTG
>JAVXUM010175289.1:0-11659 GCA_035590655.1 Pouteria glomerata
TAGATTGCACTGGCGGGGCAGCCATGGACGATGTCCTAAACGGCCGATGGGTATTGTGCAACCCAATGTGTGCTCGATTTTCGTGGATGGTATGAAAGTGGTTGTGAAAATGGTATGAAAGTGTGGTTGTGGAAATGAACTAAAGGAATGTGTAAAGAAAGAAATTCTAATTGTGATCCATTGAGATGGGCATTTAATTGCATAATTGTGAATGATGTTTTATATGTGAATGAGACGTGTAAATGGTGTTTTATACGTGAACGAAATCGATGAATAACGCTTCATATTATGAAAGCTAAACACTCTTATGCCTATATTATCTTCAGTCGTGCAAATATACTTGAGATTGGGAATGATATGTAAAATGAAATATTGAGCTATACTTTATAGCATGATGACTACAATTCATGATGATGAATATGTTCTTATTGTTCTTATATTATCTGTTTCTCATTCATTTTAAGTATGCCTCATATACATATTAGCTTGAAGTAGCGTGAGCACACGTGGTTTAGTGCTCACGTCCCTACAGTTTTGAATGCAGGACCCACACCAGGAAGGATAGAGCAAATCTAGAAGATAGATGACCGGCATGTCAATCCGGGATGATTTATGGGTATTTGTAAGAGAGTGGCAAGGGTACATGTATAAAGTGAGGTGGTGTGAGACATTTACTCCATGTTGCATATGTAATGGCCCTTAGGCCCAGTGATGTATAACAGTTAATAAAATGAACTGGTTATCAATTGATGAGATGTCTTTGGGAAATAAGTGGAAAAGTTGGTTAGTATGGAATTTCTTTCATCACCTAGAATGCATGTATATTGAACAGGCTCTCAGGATATGATTAGAATGGAATTTGTGTTATAGTGTGGGTTCATTACGTTTCCATTGTGCTTGCTCTGATGCGTGGACGGCAATTCATGGTTTGTGTGTATCTCATACTCACTCTCCGTGCCTTCGGGTGCGGGGCGTGACAGTTGCGTTAGCTCTGATCCGGTAATGTGTGTTCACGTGATGTTTGCTTTACACTCACTCCCTGGGTCCTCGGACCCGGGGGCGTGACACGTTTGATTGTTCGTTAAATTGAATTTCAGCCGTTGATTATAGTTTGTAAGAGGGATATTTTTGAAATGGGATGTGTTTTATTATATAGATAAGACTAGCGGCATATAATTTTAATAGATGTGAATAAACTCATGCGTTTCAAAAAGGAACTTGCTTGTTTGGATTCCAAAAAGTGACCCACTTGCTTATCTATATCTATATTTATATCTATTTTATTATAAAGACTGAATCGATGAAAAAATTTTTTTCGACCCATATATCTCTCCACTTTTATATAAATTCGATTTTACCTTTCGTCTTATAAACCAAAGACCCTTTTGTCTTCCCCAAATCCCTCACTTTGAAGTCTTGAAGCCATTCTATCATCTTATATAACTGTAACTGTAACTCTCTATTTTCTTGTTTGACCATCACTCACTCTAAATGCTTCTCTACAATTATCAAGCCTGTCATATTTTCGCATAAGATCGCCAGTGAAGCTAGGGCTTATAGATTTGTCGACTCAGTTAGTTTGTGCATTCATACATTTCCTTTGATTGTTTGATGTCCCAAATTCTTCAAGTCTCATCTTCATCCTTCAAATCCTCCGTTTCCACCTATAAATAGTGTTGTGGATTCTTCAAGAACTCAGCTTCATAGAGAAATAATTCAATTATATTCAATATTAAAATGGGACAAGTTATAGAAAAGCTGTCAGGTTAACTCATGTATGAAGGAAGATGACTTTCTTACCATTAGATGAGATCCAAACCAAAGGCCTAAATCAAATCTATTACACAAATATATTATAACTAATGCACCAAAATCACATTGTTATACTAAAATCCTCAATTCCTATACTTAATTTCTATCTTTTATTCCTAGCTCATGTTCTTCACCCATATCTTCATTTTCATCTTCAACTCTTTGATCCATAATAATACCCTTTTCTTCATAATCCCTTGTCCTTAAGGGAAACAAGCTCTACTTTTTAAAGCAAATTCCCATGTGGCTTCTGATTAAGGAAGCTCCTTCTAGCGAATGAATAATTTGATTTTATTCAACTCAACTTCTTCTCTAACCACAAATATCTCTGAAGTTTTAGTCATTTAAACAAAATATTGCACTAGATCAATGTTATTATTGTGATAAGAGTGTAGAAATTCTTTGGCATTAGGTTACAAAGAAAAACAAGGATTTGGACAAAATAGTGAGGGCATGTCATGATCATATTTATTGTACAATTTTGAGAATTTATTAACTTTAGGTTGCTAATTAAACATATGATTTGAATTGGACTCTAGTAGCATTGTATCTTGATGATGACTTTCAGGGAGCATGTTAGGCTTATAAAAGGGTCCTGGCATATTCTTACACCAAAAGCCGTAGCCAGCACTTTTGATCGACATGACAAAAACATATTAAATGAAGACCAGGTTTAGAAGGAAATTCATATCCTAAATCTGAAGGAACATTATTAGACGAATCCTCAAAACAGCTTGACAAAGAAAAGCAACCCCAATACAACAGTTGTCAAGTTTCACAAAAATTTATTTGTATTTAGCATGAAAGACCTTAGTGAATAATCAATTTTTGTGATGTAAAGAGGCTACACATCAGGCCTAAGGTTAGCTACACATCAGGCCAAAGGTTAATGAACCAGACTATCCCTGTTCCTTATACTTGATACCATTTATTCTTATCATTCTCTGTGATATAGGTGGATAATCAGAAATGTAAATCAGACTTCTAGTCGTAGCATCAATAAGAATCACAGTTGTTTTCATTGAACCAAATACAACTCCTCTATCTTTTGCTACGAGTGGAGTAATGTTGACGAATTCTTCAATACTATCTTTGAGTTTACCCTTTCCAAAGGGAAGATGTATCTACAATGACTAGTCATCACCACTAATATCTATAAGCTACCCAATCCAAAAGTATTTTCTTTATCATTATCATGGTCAATAGGAGCCTGATATGAAGAGTAAATAGATGGTCTTATTGTAAAAGACCATAACATTTTCCCAGATTTAGGCTTAGTAACTAGAGCAATATCATGTTCATAAGCACACAATTGGTACTATCAATGGTTGCCACCTTTGTTGTTTTTCACTGTAGTTTGTCTATTTTGGTATACCTTATTAGTTGCAAATAAGTGTCGCCTTCTAATCTTCCTCCTTCACCTTGGAAAGTATTTTGTTTCTTATTTAGAAACAAGTTCATCCTCAAGTCCTAGTAGTTATTGACCACATCCTTAATGTAATAAGCCATTGTATCCTTAGTATTATATCATAGCTATCTAATGATACCATTGTGGCTTCAGTCATGAATTTATCTCCTTGAACCTTCTAACAAAACCTAGGACAAAGGCTCATGCAGGAAAGAACAATCTCGATGGTTGTAGATACTTTGACAGCAGGAATAGTTCCAATACATAACCAAACTTCTTAGCTATTTTATTGTCTAAGAAGTTGTGTTTCCTACCAAAATCAACTAAAATATATATCTTTTATGCGCTACATACCCTACAATCCTCATTGTTTGAAAATTAAGTAAATTAGTGAGGGAGTAAATTAATAACTGAGGAATTAACTCTTCTAATAATTCAGAGATTGATCATTACCTTGTCTTCCTTATCCTGAACCTAAATAAGCTAAATTTGCTTCTTTTTTTCATTTATGTCCAAGTACAAACTTATCATCACACCAAAATTGGCACGTTTTTCATCAATTTGCTTACTAGTATGGTTTTTCCTGTTTTGAGTAATAGACTTAGGATCTAGTGGTTTAGGGTTTATACGTGCTTTGGTATGGGACTGAACATTGGTAATTAATGATTAGGGTGAGAATGGAGTATACAGTTGTTTAAAAAGATACATTGTAAAGTTCGAATAAGGCTGTAACTGATTTCTAAAAGTTATAATAGTGGCTTCCTATAATTTGTCCAATGAATAAGATGTCTACATATTTTGTGGTTTGAACATTCTGATAAGGAAACTAATATCCTCCTTCAACCCTTCTAAGAAACAGTTGATAGCATAGTCTTCCTGTAACTCAACTCCGTTGAATAAGTGATCAAAAGAATCCAAGTATTCCTGAACTTTGATGCAAGTTCTTCAAATCTCCTATAGGGTTTGCATAAATTAATTCTATGAATCTCATGTTGAGAGTAAGGATGAACTCATTTTACCTTAGATAGGTTACCCCTTGCCTTAGAATAAATCTAATACCAATCCAAGGCTCTGCTGTCCCAGTAAAGTGAAGCAACTCTCACCTTTAACTCCTCGGGTGTAGCGTCAAACTCTAAAAATTAATTACACTTGTATAGGCAGCCCGTAAAATTGATTATATCGAACTTAGGGAACTCAATTCTAGTAAAATTGGTAGACGACTAATAATCTTCACCTCTTGTTGTAGTTCCTCCAGGGTAGGTCCTTTCTTGTGTAATAAGACCAGTAATCGAGCCTTTAACTGGCAATTCATTCATAGTTTTAACATGTTGAATACTTAGTCTAATGATCAAACTCTTCATTCTAGAAAAACATTTCTCAAATTTCTTTTTAGACTCCTGCCGTAACCTTCCTTACACTGCTCCGATTCTTTGACAGACTTTCTAATCAGAGCTTCAAGCTTCTTCGTATATTGGGATCTCATTCCTTTAGCCATGGCCAGAACCAATTGCCTTGACACCAATCCTATGAATTATTCGGGAACTCAACTTAATAAAGAAGTAATTCAATTGTATTCAATTTCATGAATTAAAGAACAACATCAGCTTAGCTCATATATGAAAGAATGTGACTTTCCTACCATTAGATGAGATTCAAATGAAGGGCTTAGATCAAAACAACATCATTCAATTAAAACCTTAATTGCCATACTTAACTTCCATATTCCATTCCTAGCTTTTATTCCTCACCCATGTCGTCATCTTCAGCTCTTTAATCCACAACAAATATGTAACATTTGGTATTTATTTTTAACCATTTATTAAGATTTTGTGTCAATTAAATATTTTGACCTAATATTTGTCTGGTTTGTTGAATTTATTTTATTTTCCTAGGTCGAGGTTAGCATAGAGTGGTTAATGGGCTTAGAATTGGGTTTAAGGCCCAACTTCTCGTTCTGTTTCTTTCATTTCCTTTTTTCTTTCTTATTCTTTGGTTTTTTCTTTTCTTCATTTTCTTTATTCACAGCAACAGTTGTGGGAGAAGAAAAGAAGGGCTAGAGGTTAGAGATAGTCAAAGTTTGGTATTTTCAACATCATGATCATTGTGACAGTGTTAGATTTTATGATAATTTCGCCTGATATGAAAGATACAAAAGAGAAGTTTTGAAGTTTCGAGATTTCTTCACTTTCTTATTTTTTTTTCTAGATTTGAGGTAAGTGGGACAAATTTATGTCTATTTTGAGATTATTAGCATGATTTAGAGTAATTTGATTTATATATGTGATGATTTTGGTTGAGAATAAAATATGTGCATATATGTATGTGTATATACATATGTATGGATTCATGTATACATGTGATATTTTGCTCATTCTTGAATTTTGCTACATAATTTAGAGAAATATGTTGTTGGCTGTGTTTCTATTTCTAGGCTTGCGATACTTGGATTTGAGTATTTTGAGTGCCAAATCAAGCTTAAGCAGCTCAGATCTATGCTACATATCACAGGTCACGGAAACACTCTTCCTGCATACTTCTTGTAGGTTTCCTATGAGACTTGTGACCTGTAAGGGTGCTCTTCGTATTTTCTGGTGACGTAGAGTGAGCTTTCTGCATGGTTTGGACTTTAAGCGGGCTTTCCCAAGACTTTAAGTACCCTTCCCACTGGAAGGTTTGTTCAGATCAATTTGATGTCTTTTTGACCTATTTGGATTATATATCATATATGATAGATATATGTCGTGATTATGCACATCTTGAGACTAGAAATTATCGTTATGGATGCTTGAGCATAGCATGCCTTTACTATAATGTTGAGATGTTATTGTTGATTGTACATGATTGAGCAAATCATGTGTACGGGACTAGGGTTTTATAATCCGAATTTATGTTATGATTATTGATTTGGCAAGGAATGCTATTTTGGTATTGTTAGTGTGTTGAGGCATAGGTCGTGTTTTTGGACTAAATCCTTAATTTTGAGAAAAAATAATAAAATGAGATTTTGAAAACATAGACAAGATCCTTTATTATATCTTAACTGGGGATATCTGATATATATAATTAGAGATTAGTCATTGAGTTGGGATATTAATCTTGAGATGATATATTATGAGATTTTTTCCAGACTACAATTGAATCTTACTTGAGTTAAGCAAATACCTGGCTGAGGGTGTAACTCAGTTCCCAAGCAGAAAGGCTATAATTTGATTTTTTTGAGTCTTACACTTATGGAGGTATAAGTCAATTCTCCACTCGTAATATATATTGAGATTACATTCACTATAAGCATAAACAATGCAGTTGGTGGCCCCGTTTGTATTACTAAGCGTCACTCGTTTCAATATAAGGTTGGAGGTAGATGGAGATTAGAAAATGCATTGGCTATTGCATCACATTTGCATTGTTATGTTATCTTTTGTAGAGATTATTATGAGTTATATTATATGTTTGGTTATTGTTCATTCATGCACACGTGCATGGTCCTATCTACTAGACAATGGTGCTTACCCTATCCCTATTACAGCTAATCATGTTTTTTCATGATTGTGAAATATATGAATAAGGTCATATTTTTTGTGGCTTTCTTATAATGGATTGGGTTGATATCTTCTGCAAATTAGTTGTAAAATTTCTATAATCTAAACCACGAAAATGCTAGGAAAATAGGGTTATACATTCAGTAGAGTTTTCTTAAGTTGCATAGCTAACTAACTATTTCTTTGTGTTTGGTCTAATTATTGCTGAATTTTAACATTTTTTTTATGTTGTTTGCTTGCCCATCATCTTTTTTGTTTGCTTATCTATTATTCTTTGCTTTTGCTCTATTTTTTTTAATAAATTCTTTAAAATTTTCATGACTTAAAGATAAATCGTCCTATAAATCCAATTTTTGGAATATAAATAATCATGTAAACCCCCATTTTCAACCGAAAGGACGTTCTTTTAGGCCATTTAAGTTTATGTCTATTTTTAAAAATTGCAAATTATATGTTAAGTGTTTTTTTTTTTTCTTACTTTGAGTATAACAGTTCATTCAGAAGTTAAATGTTTTAAAAAAATAAAAGAGAAATTTCTTTTAAACATAAAACTGAATAAATATTTTTTTTTGCATATATATTAAAAATAAATATTTCTTAAGGTGTCTCTATCATGTTATATCCTCATGCTTCTTAGCATGAAGCTTGATAAATTTTCCAAGTATAGTTTGATTAGTGAAAGTTAGTGAACGGTTTATGACTACATGGCTTAGATATATAATTATTTTTCGATTGTGCACATGTATGCATGTGATTGACTAGCTTTGTACTCAACTCCATATCACATTTTTTTTTGTACCTGATACACTTTTACACACAAGTAAAATTACCTGCAACACTCAGATAATATGACACACTTTATTCAAATTTTTGAAAGGTGCAGGGTTTTGCTTTACTATATATGGTCTTTAATGTAGGTATTTCTTTACAGCGTTGCATGGACATCCTGGGCACTTCCCTGTAACTCAAAGGCTTTTCAAATTTTTTTTTCCGTTCAATATATAGTTCGATATTTTCTTTCTATTAGTATAGCTGTTGGTAAGTTAATTTACTCTACATAATGCAAAGCAAATACCACCACGAAAGAGAACATAGTAACCGTGTAAGGAACCTTATGAGATGTCTAGATTTCAAATTGTTAGTAAAAATAAGAGGTTAAATATGGGGATGAACACAGTCCCTATCCTCTATTTTTCTTTCCTTCTCTTTTTTAGGCCCATGAAACTTAGTGCTAGCTTTTACTTGAATTGAAATTGCAACGGTATTTTCAAGCTATTCAGGTAATTTTGTATGTAAATATACTAGCAAATAACTTGTACTCACAATACTTCTTAACTAAAATTAAATGTGCACGCATTTGGAATATCGAGAAGTAAAATTTTTATCTTTTTCAATATAACTCTTTTTTTTAATATAACTTTTTTTATATCATCATTAAGTTCAATTTAATAATCTATTAGAGTGTAAAGTGAACAAAAGCAAGAGTGAGAGTTTGAGGAAAAAGTTTCACTTTGTAAAAGATTTTAGTCATTTGTTGAAGAATAAAACTTAATCTTAATTTTTGAATTTTAGTTTGGCAAGGGAATATTTTTTAAATGTGTTCTATTTTATTATATAGATAAAGTCAATTTTACGAACTTAAATTTAAAATTAGAATTTATAGAAAAAAATTAAAAACACTCCCTTAATATTAATTTTATTCAAATATTTATAAAAAAATAAAATTATAAATATATAGAATTCCACAATAAATTTGATAATAAATTTTTAATTAGCTTTATAAAAATAGTTCAAATAAAAAATATTATTATTAATCATATGTGAGTTATAAATTAAAACAAATAAAGTTAATGTAACTAATTTAAATTTAAAATTAACATTTAGAAAAATAATTACTATCGAGCCTAATTAATATTCAGTATTTTTTTGAACTTTTAAATTTTAAAAATATTAAGAGTTGTTATGGGAAAAAATATATAATCGAATTATTATTTATTTTTTTATTTGTAGTTTTTAATTGAACTCCATTTTTTATCTCTATTTTTAATTTAATTACTAACATAATTAAAATATATAACTTTAACAATTATATTAAATTTTTAAGCAAGTAAATTTCTTTTCGAAACTTAAAAAAGTGAGTCTCTTTTCAAAACTCATTAGTTTTTTACATTTATTAAAATCAAATACCACAATTTTAGTGTTTTTATAGATAAAAGAAAAAGAAAAATTGTAGTGTTTTGGTGATGTAGGACAAAAAAAAATTTTGTAGAAGATCTCAGTTATTCATTGAAGAATAAAGCTTAATCTCAACCGTTGGATCTTAATTTATAAGAGGGAACATTTTAAAAAACTGTCCTGTTTTATAATATGGATGTTAGTCAAGGCCATATATTTACTTTTCTTTTCATAAGAATTATATGAATTTAATAATTTATTATTGCTTCTTGACAAATGTTTATTTTGCAAGTTCGCCATCAAGGTACAAAAATTATCTCGACAATAACTTCAAGCTTATCTTTGTTTCTTTGTAATTATACTACGCATCAGTTGCATGGTATTTTTGAGATTTGTTGCAAAGTTTTCGTTGAATACTGATAGGGTGCACCCGACCCGACTGACTTAGATATTAGATTCCTTTTTGACACTTTGTGACCAAAGGAATCGGGGGCATCTGATAGGGTGTACCCGGTCAATCTGTATACTTTAGCTGACCCGTTTGATCGAGCGAGTAACCGACCGATCCAACTGACCTACTAAAGACCCGACCGACCGACTTCTTAGACCGACCGACTAACATCTATGCTCGATCGGTTTTAGTCAGCACGATTGACTCGACCGAGCATGACTTACTAATCGGATATGTTGATATTTCGACTGACTGACTATGGGTTGAGAGTTTGATCCGATCTTCCCATATAAAGACAAAAATGCTTACGTCATAAATCACGCGTATCATCACCTTCTGACATATCCCGTTATTCTCGCCTGCAGGGGTATTACTTGCCCACTAACAGTTTTGCAGGAACGTTACTTGCCCACTAACAGTTTTGATAACCGATAAAATAATATCAACACAGAGATCTGTGAGAACAGGTGGGGTGACCTGATTGGATGTTGGACATGATCCAGTACTACTTTTGTCCATAGCACATATACAGGATCAATAAAACATATAAAAGGGGACTCCGGTGCTCAGGTACACACACTGAATTCTACCTAGCCGTTACTCTGCCAAAATTATCTTGGGTTTTCCTTGCTAACTTAAGCATCGGAGGCTCTTTGGCAGCCACTACACCGGTGTTTAGACAGCGACCTACGGTGACCCGGACCTGATTTGGATCATCCAGTGCTCGTCTCGATTTACTGTGTTATCAGTTGGCTTCCCCTCTATTTAGATTAGTTATGACTGTTGTACTTTTGGTAGGTCCAGTCTACCATTCATCACAAGCTAAACTTTTTCTCAAGCTCGATCAGTTAAAAAGCTCACTTTAAGCTTGCTTCGTAGTGTTAATGTGCTTCAATTGGGCGCAATTTATGATTTGCCTAAAATCAAGCTCAAAATCAACTCTATAAATGCTTAATTCAATAAAATAATATATTTTTTAATTTTTTATAATATTTGTTATAATATATTTTTATATTATTAATTTATTATATTTTAAACTAAAATATTATTATTTTAATTTAATTGATTTATTCACAAATTGATTAAGAGTTCAAATTTTTTTTTGGTGAGCCCAGCTTGAATCCAATGGTTATAACCTAAAGCTAAATTTGAGAAAATCAAAACTCAGCTCAAATTCTCTCCTAATCTATTCTTTTTTATTGTTTTGTTCGAAAATAAAAAATGAAAAAAATAATAAATAGAGGGTGTTAAGACTTGTCATCTAGATTACTTATACTTGAATATTTTGAGTTTTTATAATTTTATATTAGAAGTTTTTCTAATCTAGATAAGATTTAGAAATTATAACGACCCGCATTTATACAATGCAATATTATCTGTTTTAAGCTTAGTTAACTATTTCACAAGAGATTACGCTTAACCCTGACCCCAGGTCTTTCAAATGTCAAACATTACATATATGCCACTTTCTTTCAATTTCATCAATTATTGTCAACAACTTAAAAAGAAAAAAAAAACACAAAATTTAAATGTTCTAGAAATTTAAACGTATAAAAATATTTCTAATCTAAGTATAATAAAATTTCAAGCACGTTATAATCACGTCAATATAATCAAATAATACTTAAGAAGTTGAATAAATTAAAATAAATATAAAAAATAAAAAAAGAACACAAGCTTAGCTTTTATAAAATAAAAAGTTGTTAGTTTCTAAAGATACAAAAGCGTGTATATTATTCAACTATAAGTATTAAATTTAATACTAATAAATTTTGTGAGGTGAAATATGGTCAAGCGTCATCTTAATAAATCATTGGGTACATATAAATGAAGTTAATTTTATTTTTTTCTAGATATTAATATATAAAACTTAAATTTTGATAAATGCATTATCGCTGTATATTGATTATTATTATTATTATTTAAATATGGATTATGATGTTTGGTTGAAAGTTTTTTATAAACCTCAATTAAATCCTATAAGAGAGTTTAATTTGACTCGAACCCAAAAATTGTACGTCAGACAAAAAAAAAATAAAAAAAGGAAAAAGAAAAAAGAAAGAAAGAAAGAGGATTAGATTTAGGAATGGCAATGGGGCGGGTTTGGGGTGGATTATGCGATCTCCATCCCCATCCCCATTTATAATTTCATTTTCCATCCCCGCCCCATCCCCATCGGGTTTTTTTTTTTTTAGCTCCATCCCCATCTCCATCGGGGCATCACATCCCCATACCCATCCCCATTCCCTCGTCGGGGATTTTATTGTATTAAAA
>JAVXUM010175341.1:0-11656 GCA_035590655.1 Pouteria glomerata
CATATTATTAATTGATTATTTTTAGTTTAAATTATTTTATATTAACTATAATACTCCAATTAAATAAAACACAGACAAAAGTGACATAGATATGGATTAAGGGTCTATGCGAGGAAAGATATTGAAGTCTAAGAGTGTTTATATTGCTGATTATATCTTCTTTCTTTTTGGGGGTCTTATATATATTGAAATACATTAAAAAAATATATGTATTTTTGGAGAAAATAAAATTGTAAGAAAGGACAGAACTCAAAACAACAAAAGGAAGGATTGCCTAACTACCTCATTTATTCATTGACTGAAAACCACTTAAATAAAACATACAAAAACAAACTTAACACATAATACGAAACAAAAACAAACTTGACACATAATACGAAACTAACTTGTTCCATGGCTAACAGATTTTCAAAATACTAATGGGATACTCTTGGAACTTAGGGAATCACAACTGACTTAACTCTAAAGGAATAGGTTAGCTGAGACTTATTCAATAACTAACAATAAAATCTTAACACTCTCCCTTAAACTGAGTGTGTTCATACATCAGTTTAGAGAAAATAAATATCAATAGAGCATGACACTGGTTCTCTTTCATCAAACAACATCCTTCATCGAACAAATTCCCAACATTTCCCTCAGCTTCACAAACACAAGAAGCTTGAGAGACTTGGTAAAAATGTTTGCTACTTGATCTTCACTTCGGTAGAAAATTAAATCAATGATACCATCCTTACACAGATCATGCACGAAATGATCTCTCACATCTAAATGTTTGCTTCTCCCATGTAAAATTGGATTCTTAGAAAGCTTGATTGTAGAAACATTATCACAATAAATCAATGTTGGACCATTCTGTTGGTAGTAGAATGCTTCAATTAACCTTCTCAACCATATGGCTTGACATGAACATAACATTAGTGTGACAAATTCAGCTTTAGTGGTTGATAGAGTCACAATTTGCTGTTTTTTGGATGACCATGAAACAGGCCTTGTTCCCATTATAAACACATGACCCGAAGTGATTCTTCTATCATCAAGATCTCCAGCATAATCACCATAAGTAAAGCCATATAGACCAGATTGTGTTCCTCTTTTATAGAAAATACCAAAATCCTTTGTACCTTGCAAATAACGAATGATTCTTTTTGCTGCTAAGAGATGAGGCTCTGTTGGATTTTCCATATAGCGACTAATTAGGCTAACAGCATGCATTATATCAGGCCTAGTTGAAGTCAAATACACAACATTTGTTTGTAAAGAGTTTCATTCACCTTCTCTCCATCTGAGTTCTTTACTAGCTTTAAATCTGGTGTTGTTGGTGTTCCAACTGAATTACAATCCTTCATATGACACCTGTTCAACACTTCTTCTTTTGAGAAATAAAAATCCCAGTTGAGGGCTATAATACTTCGATGCCAAGAAAGTAGTGCATCAATGCCAAATCTGTCGTATCAAACTCAGTCATCATAGATTGTTTAAAAGTATCAAACATGGCTTTATCATTACCTGTGTAAATCAGGTCATCTACATATAAGCATATGATCAGAATTTTTCCACCTTCTTTAAACTTCATATAAATTGTATGCTCATATGGAGATTTGTGAAAGCCTTATTTAGCAAATGAAGCATCTATATGACTATACCAAGCTTTGGGTGCTTGCTTGAGTCCGTATAATTCCTTCTTTAACTTATAAACTTTTTGCTCATTTCCTTGCTTCACATACCCCGAGGTTGATTCACATATACTTCTTCTTGCAATAAGCCATGTAGCAAAGCTGACTTCACGTCTAACTGTAAGATAGACCATGAGTTTTGTGCAATAATGGAAAGTACCAACCGGATAGTATCCAATCTTGCAACTGGAACAAACACCTCTTTGTAATCCACCCCAAACTTCTATTTATAACCTTTTACCACCAAATGTGCTTTGTGTTTGTCTACTTCTCCTTTCTCGTTTAATTTAGTTTTGTAGACCCACTTGACATCTATTAACTTCTGCCCTTTTGGAACATCTATCAGCTCTCATGTGTCATTCTTCTCTATGGCATTGATCTCCACATCCATGGCTTTCCGCCACTTTATTTCTTTGACAACATCTTGAAAAAGTACAGGATCACAATCTACAAGTAGAGCAAATGTGTGAGTGGGTCATCTGATTGATTAAATCCACTTACCTCATAATCTTACATCTATTTTGGCCTCCTTTTAGTGTGTTACAATTGTAATATGAAAATTCCAAACCAACCAAAACAATCCACAAGACAGAAAAGAAATCACACTAGAGAATTAAGAGGAAACCCTTTCACAGGGAGAAAAACCTCTATTAACAACAATCCCTACTATCAACAGGTTACAAGACTTTACTAAAACTCTCTACGACTCACTCGCATGAATCTGTTCAATGCTCTTGCTCGACTCTCTCGATGAACCCTACAGGCAGGGTTTTTTGCTTTACACAGAAAGTCAAGAATACAATGATCACAAGCTAGAAAAAGAACACTCAAGTTCACCAGAATAAAATCTCTCTCTAGTTCTCTATAACATGTTCCGTAGCCTTTATAATCAAGGATTGGTTCATATATATGGAGCTACATAGAAAATTGCTCTAAATTGGCAAAATAGGAAATTAAATACGAATAGAAAATTCGCAGCTCGAACCCTCGCACATCTTGCGCGTGGTCATCCTCGGCAGATCGCACCCTCCTGCTCCCATCCCCCAGCCTGCAGAGTCTATTGGAATTTTGCTGCGTTGGAATGCAAAGAGGGCGCACCCACGGGCTCCCAAGGCCCAACGGGCACAACTGCGCACTCTTCACGCCGTGGTTGCGAGGCATTCTAGAATTCCTCCATGTATGCTGTTTGTACTCTGCATCAACTAGAACTCTTTCTTGACTTGAATTTGGAAACTTGCTGGCTCTTTGAACTAATTCCCAAAATTATCCTTTTACATAAATCTTGGCATTATTTGATTTGGAAACTTCACTTGATTCAAAATTCTTTATCTATTTGGAAACTTGAATAATTTGAACACTGGTTTTTCAACTCTAATTTTAACTGAAGAATGCATATGGAGTTGTCATTTAAATAAACTTTACGATTTCCCTATTGGCAATTCCATATCAAACTTAAGTTAAATGCACTCTTTGACAAATGTTCGAATTTCTTCTGCACACACTTAAACAATTTGATCAAGGCATCATATGTAACATAATCATAATCAACCATAAGACTCTTATCAAATTAGAACCAAAGTTATAAGAAGTGTCATAAGCATAAAGCAAGTAATCAAGTCTCAAGTACATAACTAAGTCATCAAAACATAAGCGCCAAATCAAGTCAAGTCATAATAATAAGTACATATCAGATTATCCCCTTTTTTGATATGGAAGTGAGAAGAGCATGGGGTCAAAAACAGAACAAAATAAAACATAAGCTAAGCAAAACACAACTAGCGACCCACTCAAAAGAAGCCACTATCACCAAAACCACCTTCGCTAGTGTCACCACCTCCCAAACCAGTGTTGCCATCATCATTATCGTCCTGATCCATCTCAAAGCCAAGATTATCTATTTGTTGATGCAAAGACTAAAAATTCTGTGTGCATAGCTTAGTGAGGTGCCAAATGCTGCTCTTAATGCTAGTCATGCGGTCACTCAGCGTGGTTTGAGCAGTCCTAATATTCTCTACTTCTCCCTCAAGATGAATAAGAGACAAAGACATAGCATTGAGTGTGAAAGGTTGAGTACTACGAGAGGATTCTACTACCTCAGGGTGATCAATGGTATCATCCACAGTTTGCCTTTTGGACTTTCTAGCTGCGAAACGAGTAATGGGAGTTGGTTGTGCTATGAGGCTGGAAAAAGGCAACTTAATATCATGGGCTTGGAGTATATGGGTCACCAACACTCCAAAAGGAAGTGAATCTTTTGTACGCTTAGGTTGTTGAGATGTAAACATAAGACGAAAAATGAATAGAGACACATCAAACTTGAGACCCATAACTAGAGCATAGATGATTTAACCTCTATAGAGTGTAAGATCAGAATAATGGGAAGTGGGGTTGATGGTAGCGGAAACAAACAGGTTCAGCATACGATGGTTTGTTTTTAAGTGTCCAAGTACATAAGTCTTACCTTTCCAAGGAGGTAAACCTGTGATGACACTGAAAATATTGGTCAATTCCTCATTTGAATGAGAAACACCATCCTGAGTAGGATAAAACAATGTTATCCTTTCATCTGGTGAGGGTCGGTTAATGCCAAGGATAGATGCAATAGTGTTCGGGGTGACAGTTATAGGCATTCTATTAACAGATGTTTTAAAGACTGAATTTTCAAAATCAGTTTCACAAAAATTGGCATAAAATTCCTGA
This sequence comes from Pouteria glomerata, assembly GCA_035590655.1. NCBI lineage: Eukaryota > Viridiplantae > Streptophyta > Magnoliopsida > Ericales > Sapotaceae > Pouteria > Pouteria glomerata. The sequence continues at coordinate 4,377 of JAVXUM010175341.1, forward strand.
ACAAATTTAATGGAAACAAAACCAGAAATGGCAACAAGTGGTTCCCAACCCAACTGTGTAAACAGTGGGTGGATCAGTGGAAAATCAGATAAAATCAACTACCTTTCATGCAACACATGTCGTTTTGAAAAAAGAGTACGAACTTCATTTTGATTTAGAAATCTATTTGCAGACGACAATGAGGACCTGGAACGATTACGCTTAAACATACTAAAATTTGGAAGAAAATACATAAAGGAAAGATTAAAACAGTACCTAAGAGATGTGCATGGACTGTAGACGCTGGAAGGAAGATGGATGGATGCTAGTGCGAGGATGGAGACATAGACAAACGAAGATTAGCACTGACTGGGCCCTTATATAGGCCAGGTCGCCCCCGCGCGCATCTAGCGTGCACGCTGTGCAAAGTGGCGGGCGAGCTTCCCGCACCCTAGCTGCAACCCTATTGGGAAAAACTGTACAAGCTAGTTTTGTGTAGAAAAAAATTAAAATAAAAAATAAAATAGAAAGTAACAAAAAAGAATTGAGAAATTCATTAATTTTGAATAGAGAAAATTTAATACCACTATATCAAAACATGCAAATTAATCAAGTAACCCAAATAAAGATAAATGAACTAAAATTAGATCATACCAAATAAATATTCAGATTAGTGCTATGGTATGAATTAAGCCATTAAATTGAAACATCGCTTGTGCACATGTGAAATTATGACCATGAAATGCATATAAACTCCTCCTCGATCCAATCATAGAATCATTGAATTAAATTTGATACACCAAATGAATTGAGAGCCAAGTTTCTTCATTTTTTTTTCAAATCCCTTTTGAGGTCCTAGCGGCTTTCACACACTTATGGGCAGGTAGCTTTTCCATTGACAGCAAGGGGCTTCTCACATATCCCACCGGTAGCCCTTTCTAAGATTGAATTTTTTATTTTTTTTTTATATATATTAGGCTCCTAAACATTTTTTAAATGTATCAAACCATTACCCATGATTTACAGACAAGAAGAAGGAAAGACACATGCACATCATGTCAAGTGATAAAAGAGAAGCATGTCAAGATTATGGCAAAATTCATCCAAACACTTCTCTTTAATTTACATGGCACAATAAATATTTAATTCATTAAAATTTATTAGATTAAATGATTTAACGTACATGAGAAGATATAGAAGTTATAAAAAATCTCTAACTCAATTAACGAACTTCCATTTTTCTTTTAAATTCAAAGATGTGCACAAACGCCCACACATTTCCTTAGGGATTCAAAGCAAAGGGCGTCAAGGGGTTTTGTGAATAGGTCAGCTAATTGATTTTCAGTTTGCACATGCTCTAATGTAATAAACTTTTCCTTAACCAACTCTCTAATAAAATGATACTTAATGTCAATGTGTTTGGTGCGAGAGTGTACGATAGGATTCTTAGAGATGCTAATGGCACTCATATTATCACAGAACAAAGTAATAGTGCCTATATCCAACCCATAGTCAGCAAGCATTTGCCTCATCCATAAGAGTTAGGTGCAATAACTTCCAGCGGCAATGCATTTACCCTCTGTAGTCGATAAAGATATGGAATTTTGCTTCTTACAGTGCTAAGAGACTAAATTATTACCTATTTAAAAACATTCACCAGAAGTACTCTTATGATCATCTACACATCCTGCCCAGTCGGCATCAGAATATCCTGCCAGATCATGATTGGTGTCACATGTAAACCAAATCCCAAAATCTAGTGTCCCACTGACATATTTGATGATTATTTTCACTGCATGCAAGTGTGACTCTTTAGGATCAGATTGAAATCTAGCACACATACCTACACTAAATGCAATGTCAGGTCTACTAGATGTGAGATACAAAAGACTACCTATCATGCTTCTATACAAGATTTGATCAACATTTTTTTCCAGTTGGATCCTTGTGCAATTTAGTATTTGTGCTCATGGGAGTCCTAGCATGTGAAGCATTGGAAAGTCCAAACTTTTTCACTAATTCTTTAGCATATTTGGATTGAGAAATAAAGATTCCTTTTTCTTCTTGTTTAATTTGAAAACCTAGGAAATAAGTTAATTCACCCATCGTACTCATCTCAAATTGTGTAGACATCAATTTTCCAAAATCAACCGCATATTTCTCACATGTAGAGCTAAACACAATATCATCAACATAGATCTGTGCAAAAATGTGCCTAAATTTTGTGCGAATAAACAAAGTTTTGTCAACACTTCCATGAGAAAAACCAGAGTCAAGCAAAAAAGTAGTATGATGTTAATATCATGCTCTAGGTGCTTGTTTTAACCCATAAAGTGCCTTTTTCAATTTATGCATATGATTAGGAAATTTTGGATCCTCAAAACCTTTAGGCTACTCAACATATGCTTCTTCATGTAAAATACCATTCAAAAATGCACTCTTAACATCCATTTGGTATAATTTAAATTTTAAAAGACATGCAATTGCCAAAAGTAACATAATGGACTTAAGTCTAGCAACAGGGGCCAAGGTCTCATCAAAGTCAATACCTTCCACTTCTGTATGCCCTTGGGCAACTAACCTAGCTTTGTTCCTAATTACATTACCAAACTCATCACTTTTATTTTTAAAAATCTATTTTGTCCCAATTACATTTGTGTGAGTAGGTCTAGGAACAAGAGTCCACACATCATTCCTAACAAATTGGTTTAATTTATCATGCATGGCATTTATCCAGTTATCATTACGTAAGGTTTCATTAACATTCCTAGGTTCCACAAAAGATACATAACACACATAAGTTACCTTATTTCTTAGTTGGCGACGTATTTTCATTTTATCAGTTACCTCTCCAATGACTGGACTGATAGGATGGTTAAGTTTGACTCTTAAAAAAAATTCCAACTCCTTTGTGGTTTCAACATGATCATGGCCTTCATTTTTTTTTCTAGCAATCATTTCCTCAACTTTATCTTGATTTTCTTTAGGTTCTTCAAATGGCCCATCATCATCTTCAACCTGTTGAAAAACAGAAGAATCAATACTATCGTTAACTACAACATTTATAGATTCCATCGTTGAAGAAGTATTTAAATTATAGACACGAAAAACACGACTAGAAGATGAATAAACCATGAAGATTTTTTCATCGCTCCGGGAGTTAAACTTTCCAAGATTGGCGGAAGTTCCTATTGGCGGGCGCAGTGGGCTTCAACATGATGTTTCCATTCTTTTGGGTTGCAGTAAATGTTGGCACAGATGGAATTGATGATTAGGATTTGGCTGAATTCTTGTCTCCAGTATACCCGAGACCTGATTTGTCTCCATGAAATCTCTGTTTGCTCCAAATTTCATCAATCTTGCTTGAACTAGCTGACATTCTTTCCAAAACTCTTGCATCGTTCTTTAATTTTTCATTTAACTTAAGTATTTCAGCCTGAAACTCTTCAATAGTTTTCTCTAACTCTTCAATTTTCTTATTCTTCACTTCTAGTTTCTCTTTAAACTCTTTAGCATTTTGAGAATAGAACCGACTTTCTTCTTCAAATGAGGACAACTTACCAGATAGTTTTTCAATTTTTGCCTTCAATGAGTCTCTCTCACTTTTAAGTTTCTTATTTTCATGTGTTGATTCATCTTTTGCTTCTTCAACTCACAACATTCGACATAGAAAGCATTGTAGGCAACTTAGAGATCATTGTTGAATTCATCATCCGAATCATCATCACCATGATTTGACGTCTCTGTATCGCTTTGAGATCCAGAAGGTGATCCTATAGAGGAAGAGTGAGATGCCATAAAAGCGAAAAAATTACCTTCATTATCTGAGGAAGAAGAAGCAGAGAAGTCATTGTCGGATTCAGAATCATCCTCAAGTGTAACATTCATGACTTTGGCTTGATTTTTCTTCTTCTTTTTATTTGCACAATCTTAAGCAAAATGTCCATATCCTTGGCACTCAAAATACTTTACCTTATTCTTTTTTACATGATCTCCCTAACCATTCTCCTTAAACTTCTTCCCTTTATTCTTGGAGCTTGATTCTTTCTTGTGGTTTTTATTAAACATGGTCTTTTTCTCTTTCCTCACAAACTTCAAGAATCTTTTAGCCAGCAGAGCCATTCCTTATTAGAATCATCTTTCTCGTCATTCTTTTCTTCTACGGTTTTAAGAGTAATTCCCTTCGTAGGCTTTCGTGGTTTAACCATATTCGCCCCAAACGTTTGAAGAGACCCCACAAGATCTTCTATTTTTAAGGAATTCACATCATTTACTTCTTCAATTGTCGTAACCTTGGAATCAAAAGATCGAGAAAGAGAATGCAAGATATTACATACCACTTTAAATTCTGGAATAGGCTCTCCAAGATTGTGACAAGAATTAATGATGTAACTGAGTCGCACGTAGAGATCATCAAACCTCTCATCTTCATTTATCCTTATACTTTCAAATTCAGAAGCCAATTTCTGGAGCTTGATTATTTTAACTTGTTCATTTCCTTCATGAATGTTTTACAGAATCAGCCATGCGTTGTGAGCACTTGTGTAACTTGAAATCCGGTAGAACTTGTTAGGGCAGACGACTGAGAAGATGACGCTTAAGGCTTTAAAATTCCACTATGAACTTTCTTGCTCAGCTCTCATCCAAGTTAGAATTATCTTTGGTTCCATCTGTCCCTCAACCTCATGCATAGGTTCTTCCCATCCTTCAACCACAAAGGTCCATACCTGATAATTAATTCCCAACAAAAATGCTTGTATACGTACCTTCCAGTATGAATAGTTTGATCGGTCAAACCATGGTGGTCTGGTGCTTGAGCCTCCTTTACGTGGTGGATCCATTGGTTTGGATCAAGATCTTCACTCAAATACGAAAAGTGACCTGCTCTAATACCAATTGAAAATTCCAAACCAACCAAAACAATCCACAAAATATAAAAGAAATCATACCAACGAATTAAGAGAAAACCCTTTCACAGGGAGAAAAACCTCTATTAATAACAATCCCTACTATCAACGGGTTACAAAGTTTTACTAGGACTCTCTATGACTCACTCGCACGAATCTATTTAACGCTCTTACTCGACTCTCTCGATGAACCCTATAAGTAGGGCATTCTGCTTCACACAGAAAGTCAAGAATACAATGATCACAAACTAGAGAAAGAACACTCAAGTTCACCAGAATAAAATCTCTCTCTTTAGTTCTCTATAATATGTTCTGTACTTTTTATAATCAAGGATTGGTTCATATATATAGAGTTACACAGAAAATTGTCCTAAATTAGCAAAATAAGAAATTAAATACGAATAGAAAATTCGCAGCTTGAACTCTCGCACATCCTATGCTTGGCCATCCTCGGTAGGTCGCACCCTCGAGCTCCCATCCCCCAGCCTGCGGAGTCTACTGGAATTTTGCTTCGTGGGAATACAAAGGAGGCGCACCCGTGTGCTCCCCGTGTCGTGGCTGCGAAGCATTCTAGAATTTCTCCACGTGTGCTACTTGTGCTCTGCATCAACTAGAACTCCTTCTTGACTTGAATTTAAAAATTTGCTGGCTCTTTGAACTGATTCCCAAAATTATCATTTTACATAAATCTTAGCATTATTTGATTTGAAAACTTTACTTGATTCAGAATTCTTTATCTATTTGGAAACTTGAATAATTTAAACACTGGTTCTTCAACTCCAATTTTAACTTAAGATTGCATATGGAGTTGCCATTTAAATAAACTTTACATAATCTAGCTGGAACATCAGAGTCTTCTTTTGCTGAACTTGATGCCTGCATTTCAACGGATATTGTTGTCCCTAGACTTACTAAATTGATGAGGATGGAGTCTGATTGCTGTTGCTTATCATCATCTGAAGGCTGGTTACTTTCTCAATTATTTCCATCAAAATTTGTTGCAATCCTCTTTTGCTTTAAGTCATCAACAGCCCATGTCCATGACCTTTCTTCATTAAATACGACATCTCAGCTGACAACAAGCTTCTTGGTAATTGGATTACACAACTTATAAGCCTTTGAATGTTCACTAACACCAAGAAAAATACATTTTTCTCCTTTGTCGTCGAGCTGCTTCCTTTTTTCTCTCGCACACACCATTTTGTTGAGGTGTATAGGCTGCTGTAAGTTGCCTTTTGATTTCTTGTTCCTCACAAAAATTTGTAAATTCTCGTGAGTTATATTTAGCACCATGATCAGTTCAAAGAGTTTGAATAACTCTTCTAACTTCTTTCTCAACAAGAGCTTTGTAACTTTTAAATGCTGAAAAAGCTTTAGATTTTTCCTGCAAAAAATATACCTATGTTTTCCAACTATAATCATCAGTACATATAATAAAATACCTTCTATTACCATTCAACATTGAATTTATGAGTCCGCAAATGTCAAAACGAACCAACTCTAGCATTTTTGTAACTCTCCAGCAAATTAATTATGAAATTCAAATGATTAAAATTCTTGATTCAATGATCAAGTTCAGGTGGAATAATCTTCCATAATTTAATATGCTATACTACAATTTAAATTTCACATAAGAAAGAAAGATAAATTGGGAGATATTTTCATAAAAGTCCTCAAAATTTCCACAAACATGATTCTATATTCACGTTGAGGTTTTCTTTCATATTACTTGCGACTTAAACCTAATTTACTTGTTTTAAAGTTTTCAAAAGAAATTGTTTTACTCAAAAATTTTTATCAGTGATTACAGGAATATGAACAAAGATCTTTGTTTTCGATAATCTTTTAACAATAATAAATCAAGTTTGAAAAGAAATAAAAGTGTATACATAGATGTTTTCACATCGTATGTATAACCCTAGCATATCATATTGATCAAGCATTCCACCCTCAATTTGATTCGTCAAATCAAGATACAATAGTTTAGTCTAACATTGATTCAATATTTAGTAAATAGAAAAATAGCAAACAAACGAATAATGAATGCCATTAAATCAAAAAACGAAAGTACTATATTTCAATATAGAGTCAAGATTGAAATGATGAACAACAAAAATTGACAAAACTCCAACCAAAAACCCAAAATTTCTCAATTGCATTCTCTAAAATAAACAAAAACAAAAGAAAAATATTTTGAAAAGACTTGCCCTAACAGATGAAGAAAAAAAATAATATTTATACGCGACTTTGGAACCTTAGACCTAAAAAACGCAAGCATCATAGTTGCTGGTGCTCGGACCGTTCGACAAGGGTGACCATGATAGAGATATAGACTAAAAGCTATGCTTTTTGTTATATTGGATATTTTAATGAGAATTTCTTTTGAGCAAGTTA
>JAVXUM010175349.1:0-11656 GCA_035590655.1 Pouteria glomerata
TTCGAAACAATGCTTGGTTATTGTAAGTTCTAGTTTAGGCTTACGAGTTCAAAAGGTTCTATACCACATCACCACCGAATTTGTGAGAAGTCAAGTTCTTTTTTAAATCATTTTCAAAATCTCATTTAAATTTCCATTATTTTTAGCTTATTCATTTCATTGATAACAAAACAAAAAAAACAACAAGAATTTGTGTGTTCCATTTCATTGGCAAGTGTTTTTTCCCAAAACTGAGTTTAAAAGGTGAAAAGATCAAACCCTTGATCTAGAATCAAGTAAGCTCCCTGAGGAATTAACTTGGGACTCATCCAAATTTACTATAACTGACTTCTTATACTTGAGAGTAGCCTCTACACAAGTGAGAGAGAGTCAAGTTTTTTGTGCCGTTGCCAGGAGCATCGGTTTGGTAGTGACGGAATCGGAGAGCTCGTGGCGGGACGTGCTTGCTTCCACCATCTACACAATATCATTTGGACTTCCAAGTGACATTGTTCCATTTCTTTTCTTTTTTTTTAAAGCTTTCTTTTCATTCTTTTTTTATTTTTGTTTTCTACTTTTGTATAGACCTTTCTAAGAATTTTGGAGTTTGAGTTTGTTGCATGATTTTGAGGTCGGGTAGGGTAACTCTAGTTGATTTGGACCACGAAAATCCTCTTTACATTCCCGACCCTTTAGATACATATTCCTTTGTTTCACTTAGCACCCCACATACATCTGAATCAATGGCTGACGGTAAGGAAAGTGTTCACGAGGACGATGGAACCCCAGCTCATAGGAGGCTTAGAGATCATCTCAACCCTATTAGGCAGACCACACCTTCGTGTATGATTTTGCCATTGAATAGGGGAAATTTCCCACTAAGACCAGAGATCATCCAAATCATACCTACCTTTCATAGCATTGAGTCTGAAAATCCCTACACCCATTTGAGGGAGTTTGAGGAAGTTTCTAACACATGCGTAGATTCAAATGCCAATGAAGATGTTGTCCGATTCCAACTATTCCCTTTCTTACTTAAGGATAAGCCCAAGTTTTGGCTTAGTTCACTTCGCCCTCATTCCATAGGAACTTGGCGTGAAATGCAGATTGAGTTTTTAAAGAAATACTTTCCAACCCAGAAGACTCAGCATTTTAGGAGAGAGATCACCATTTTCTCATGCAAACCCAATGAAAATTTTTGTCGAGAATAGGAAAGATTTAAGGATCTTTTGATGGTCTGTCCTCACCATGGTTTTGAACCATGGAGACCAGTGAGTATCTTTCACGAGTCTTTGACTCCCAGTCTTAAACAACTTAACTTGTCTCTACCATGTGCAATGGTACCCTTTTTGACAAGACTGCAGAAGATGCCATGGATTTCTTTGACATGGTAGCAGAGGACTTGAATGATTGGGAAATTGGACCTCCGTCTTCTTCTGAACATAGACACCCCGTACAAAGTGGCCAATTTGCATTGAGTGAGAGTGATGATTTGCGGGCTAAGTTAACTGCAATGCAACATAAGCTTGAGTCTTTAGAGCTTAGGAACAAGGAGAAAGTTGTTGAGGAAAATGTGATTTTTGTAGCATGTGACCAACCTGGACATGATGCTAATTCTTGCCCTGAACTTCCTTTGCTTAGAGAGATTGCATATGGCTAAGCCTATATTAACAATCCCCAGCCCCAAAATTGTCCATTTCAGAATAAGGGACAAGGAGTTGATGCTCCTTATCAAGGGGGAAATCAACCTTTCAATGCTCAACCTCAAGGGTAGAGAAATCCACCCGGGTTTTCATAGAGGAATGATAATCAATTCTAACCTCCTCCACCACCTCAATACCAACAGCCCAACCTTGTTGCATACCAACCTGCACCAAAGAGACCTCTTGAGGATACTTTTAACCAATTTATGAAACAGCAGTTGAACATCAACAACCAAGTGACTTAAGCGTTAGATGACATTAGGGGGCAGGTGACTAAGTTGACACAGGTTATGAGTACCACTTAGAGTGGCAAACACCCTGCACAAACCTTTCCAAATCCAAAAGGCTAACTGCACTTAACTGAGTCATCCTCTTCGGGTATAACTTCACATGAGCAAGTTCAAGTAATTACCACTTTGAGAAGTGGTAAGGTCATTCAAAAACCCATTGATTTTAGAGTCACTGCACCTGAGGATAAGTTAGAGTCACAAGAGGGTAGAGAGAAAGAAAATGAGGAAGAGAAAGAGTTGAAAAAAAAAAAAAGAAAAAGATGGAGAGTTGAAAAATGAAGATGTGAACAAAGGGAAAGAGAAGGAAAATGAGGAGGAGCCAACTTTGGGAACATTAGGTAGGCAATTAAATCAACCGATAGAACACATGCCTAAGCCACCTTTCCCCCAACGATTAGCTAAGAGCAAAAATGAGATGTTAAATTCTGAAATCTATGAGACTTTCAAGCAAGTAAGAATCAACATCCCATTGCTTGAGGCAATCAAACAAAATCCCTCATATGGTAAATTCCTCAAGGATATATGCACTGTGAAACAAAAACTCAATGTCAAGGAAAAGGCTTTCTTGACTGAACAAGTAAATGCCATTATCCAAAGAGACACACTTCCCAAGTACAAAGATCCTGGGTGTCCAACCATCTTACGTGTCATAGGGGACCACTTCCTAGATAAAACTCTTCTTGACCTAGATGCTAGTGTCAACCTATTGCCTTACACTGTTTACCAACAATTAGGCATAAGTGAGCTTAAAACCACTAGAATGACATTGCAATTGGCTGACCATTCGGTTAAAATGCAAAGGGGCATAGTGGATGATGTTTTAGTTCAAGTAGACAAGTTCTACTTCCCTGTAAATTTCATAGTTTTGGATACCCAACCCATCTCCAATCCTACCCAATCTGTTCTGGTCATCCTTGGTAGACCCTTCCTAGTTACTTCCAATGTGGTAATCAACTGTAGGAATGGGTTAATGAAAATCTCTTTTGGGAACATGACTATGGAGATGAAAATTTTTCGAGTAAGGAAGCAAATAGGAGAATTTGAAAACATTAGGAAGGTAGACTTGATTCAAACATTGAGTGATGAATACTTTGAAAGAGCTTGCATTGATGATTCTTTAGAAAGAGCTTTGGTGAGAAAGGAAAGATGTGAGGCTCTAGATAGAGCGAATTTTGCAGTTGGAGAGGAATTTGTGTGTACTAATTAAAGAACAAATTATGGCTATAGGTGGTTGGGTCCCTGTTTTTGAATCTTTGGAGCCATCTGTGATTAAACCCAAACTATCTCTGGAGTGTCTACCTTGCCCTACTAGGAAACCTTTGCCAAGTGATCTTAAGTATGCATTCTTAGGAGATGGTGAAACATTCCACGTGGTAGTTTCTTCCAAGTTAGAGCGGAGACAGGAGGAAAGACTTGTGGAGGTTTTGAGAGTTCATTATAGAGCCATAGGATGGACTGTGGCAGATCTTCGAGGTATTAGCCATTTTGTATGTTCACACCATATATACCTCGAAGAAGATGCCAAACCTGTGAGACAAATGGAAAGGCAACTGAATCCCAACATGAAAGAAGTTGTGAAAGGGAAGGTTCTTAAATTGCTTGATGCGGGTATCATATACCCCATTTCTAATTCAAAGTGGGTAAGCCCTACCCAAGTGGTTCATAAGAAGTCGGGTGTTACCATGGTTGAGAATGACAAAGGAGACTTAGTGCCATAACCTACCCAGACCGGGAGACGTATGTGCATTGACTATAAGCAATTGAATGCAGTGACACAAAAGGACCATTTTCCCTTTCCGTTTTTAGATCAAGTGCTTGAGCAAGTAACGGGGAAATCCTTCTATTGTTTTCTAGATGGGTATTCAGGGTACAACCAAGTTGAGATAGCACTTGAAGACCAAGAGAAAACCACCTTCACATGCCCTTTTGGCACTTTTGCGTATAGACGCATGCCATTTGGGTTATGCAATGCACCTACGACTTTTCAAAGGTGTGTAGTAAGCATTTTCGGTGATATGATTGAGAAGTTTTTGGAGGTGTTCATAGATGACTTCTCCGTCTATGGAGATAGTTTTGATGAGTGCTTGAACAACATGGAGCAGGTTCTAGTCTGTTGTAAGGAGAGCAATTTGGTGTTGAATTGGGAAAAGTGCTATTTCATGGTACAATAAGAGATTGTCTTAGGGCATATATTATCATGTCGTGGGATAGAGGTTGACAAAGAAAAGGTGGATTTAATCCAAAATTTACCTACTCCACGATGCGTGAAGGACATTAGATCATTTCTTGGCCATGTCGATTTTTATCGGTGATTCATTCAGTCTTTCAGTTCTGTTGCCCATCCCTTATGCTCATTGTTGTCTGATAGTACTCCTTTTGAATGGACAACGTCATGCCAAGAGGCATTTGACCAACTTAAGAATTTGCTTACCACCACATCGATTGTCCAAAGCCCAGATTGATCTTTACCATTCGAGCTTATGTATGATGCTAGTGATTTTGTGGTAGGGGTTGTTTTAGGGCAAAGAAAGAAGGGAAGGCCATTTGTCATTTATTACGCTAGTAAGACTCTTAATGAGGCTCAAATAAACTACACCACAACTAAAAAAGAGCTTCTAGCGGTAGTCTTTGCCTTAGACACGTTTTGGTCATATTTGGTAGGTTCACATGTCACGGTGTTCACGGACCATTCAGCCTTGAAATACCTTCTTTCCAAAAAGAAGGCAAAACCTCGTTTGATTCAATGGCTGTTACTCCTACAAGAGTTTGATTTGGAGATCAAAGACAAAAAATGAGTAGAAAATGTGGTAACCGATCACTTGTCTAGATTACCACATCATGTGTCCAATTCTAGTGACCTACCAATTAATGAGCATTTCCCCGATGAGCACATTATGAACTTTGACACCAACGCTCATACTCAGTCACCTTGGTATGCTGACATAGCAAACTTTCTAGTGACCGGCCACATGCTTTCCCACTGGACCAAGGTAGACAAGGGTATGTTCTTACGCAATGTGCGTAGTTTCTTTTGGGATGAGCCTTACCTTTGCAAGTATTGGCCGGATCAAATTGTAAGGCGATGCATCCCTGACCATGAGATCCTGAGTGTGATTGAGTTTTGCCACACCTTAGCTTGTGGAGGTCACTTCTCTTTCAAGAAAACCACCGCTAAGATTCTTCAAAGCGGCTTTTATTGGCCTTCCATTTTTAAAGACGTTCATAACTTTTGTTTGAGGCGTGACCGATGCCAAAGAATAGGAGCCCTTTCCAAACGTAATAAAATGCCACAACACCCCGTGATAATTTTGGAAATCTTTGATTGTTAGGGCATTGATTTCATGGGCCCATTTCCTATATCTTTTGGTTATGAGTACATTTTGGTGGCCATAGATTATGTGTCCAAATGGGTAAAAGCCATTGCCACTCGCAGCAATGACCATCGTGTGGTAGTCAAGTTTTTGAAAAAACACATCTTTTCACATTTTGGGATGCCTCGGGCTATCATAAGTGATGAGGAAAAGCATTTTTGCAATCAGTCCGTAGGAATTCTTTTACGTAACTATGGTATGACTCACAAAATGGGGACTTCGTATCACCCACAAAACAGTGGGCAAGTTGAGTTGGCAAATAGGGAGATTAAAAGCATTCTTGAGAAAACTATCAATCCTACACGTAAAGATTGGTCCTTGAGATTAGTTGATGCGTTGTGGGTGTACCAGACAACTTACAAAAAACCATTTTGGGTATGTCTTCCTACCGGTTTGTCTATGGCAAGGCTTGTCACCTACCCATCGAGTTGGAACACAGAGCCTATTGGGCAATCTGGTAATTCAATGAGAGTTTAGATGATGCCGGCGTTCTTAGGAAGCTCTAATTGAATGAGCTTGAGGAGTTGAGGAATGATGCTTTTGAGAACGCTAAAATTACGAAGGCTAAAATGAAGGCATTGCATGACAAGCATATTGTTAGAAAGTCCTTCCATGTGGGCCAAAAGGTGTTGTTGTACAACTCAAGATTGTATCTCTTCCCGGGAAAGCTTAGGTCTAGGTGGTCCAGTCTATTGGTTATCACCAAAGTTTCAGAGTATGGTGTGTGTGAGGTGCATAATCTACACAACAACACCACATTCAAGATGAATGTTCATCGTCTTAAGCCATACATGGAAAACTTGGTAGCTGAGATTGAAACGTGGGAACTCACGGACCTACCTCCTTTTGAGTGAAAACTTTGAACTCATGTTTGTAAATATTGTAAATAGTGACCATTTTTCTTTCTTTAGTTAGTTTTCTTTTACATGTTGTTTTTAGTTTATTTGTCATCCCTCATTTTACTAGTAGCTTAGAGTTGGTTAAGAGAGTTTTGGAGGTGTTCAATTGAATTTGGGAGTGCGAGTTGTAAGTTAAAAAAATAAAATACATATAAAAAAAAAAAGTACCTCGTGCACCTATGGGGTAGGGCTTTGTGCGCCCGAGTAGTAGGGCACCTGACTGTTTTTGGACCGTGCACCCACCGAGAGCACATGCTCACTTAGTGAGTCAGGTGATTCTCTCTTTCCTGAAACAATCTTTAGATGAGGCTCACAGTTGAATCAATTGAACACACTCCTCACTTCTGTGAGCACCCGATGCCACCCCTCTACCCTTCCTTATCATTCTGTTTCATCTTCTAACCTCATGTTCTTCTTATCTCCAATTTGTAACTTCTTGATAGAGGAATTTCAGCTTGGTTTAGTCCACCACTCGGCCGTGAGTATAAGCTAAAAGTCAAAGTTCATCCAGCCAAGTAGGTAAGGAATAGGCTTGTGTTTTGACATGATAACTTCACTAGATTTGAGCATCATGGTGCATGGTTTGGTTTTGATATGATTGTGGCCAGTTTCTTTTGAAAGACATTACCCGTGAGAAACCATTCAAGCTTGTGCACACCACATGTTTGTGAAAAGGTCTGTGACACATAGTGAACAAATTTGGAGGAAGTTTACAATATGAATGTGAATGTTGAGAGTGTATTATCTGAGTAATGAAATTTGATGGTTGATTATTTTCTGAAATACAAACAAATGTTGATGAGTTAAGCTTGTGCACTTAAGGTGTTTTAATAAAATGCCGATGAGACATTCTTAGTCATTTTTAAAGTTGTTAAGTTTGTGAATTGGGCAAGAAGTGTGCTTTGCTAATTGCAATTCATTCCCCCTCATGGGCCACACTTTGACTAAACGCCGGGGCTATCCTTCACCCACTTCCTCAAACGAAGATAGTGAGTATATTCCAGAGTATATTCAAGAGTTAGACAACAATGAAGATGAGAAAATAGGAACTAAAAGTGCAAATGAAGAACAGGAAAAGGAGGAAAATAATGAGGAAAAGGAAGATGAATTGGATTATGATCCACATCGGTTTCGTAGCAATGAGGTACAAGATTCATTTGATTCCTATTGGAGCAAACGGGTTATTCTGTGTGAAAGAGGGATCAATCCAAATCATTTCAGTGAAGAACCTACGAATTTCAAGTCCATAATGACCACATGGGGTAGTCCAATGCAATGTCTTTCCGAGCTACTGTTGACCCCACCCTCATTCGGGAGTTTTATGCTAATGCTACTATAGAGGAAGATGAGGAGTCGGGTAAGGAATATATTTGTTCTATGGTTCAAGGTCGTGAATTGGTAGTTCACAAACGCAGCATCTAGGTAATCTTAAATGTTTTCAAAGTTCGTAGACCAGGCTATCCTTACCCTTGTGATCAGGAACCCACTTCTGGTGCTTGTACGCCATTTATCAGAAGGGGAGAGACGTTCTTAGGGAGCTCAACGTCAGTTCCCAAAGAATAAGTTGAGCGACAACTTTTGAATTCTCCATGAACTCATTTGTTCTCAAATATTGCCTATGTCTAACGACAATTTTGTTAGCCCTGACTGTGCTCGATTGATGTATGCATTGACCACAGGAGTTTCTGTTGATTTGGCTTTCTTAGTGCTGACAGCTATGAAAGTATGCCTGTAACATACTCGAGCTACCAACAGTCTTCCATTTGCTGGTCTTATCATGAGGATTTCGGAGAAGCGTCGTGTGCTTATTGACACTAATTTCAAGACTGTTCAGCCACTTGTGATACTCTCTAGTTCCACTTGTGCCAGAAGTGTAGCTCAAACTCAGCATCGAGGTAATTCAGCCACTACTTCCTCCACATTACAGCCTGGCTCTCATCCTCCTATGATACCTACTGTTCATTTTGAGATTCAAGCTTTAGGGGCGCGTTTGACTGGTATAGAAGCTGAACAGCGTGTTCAGAGAGGGCTTTTAGAGTCCATTCTCCCTACAGTCTGTCCTACTCCACCACCAGCTGATGACCACTAGGATCCTCCTACTGCAATTTAGGATCTGATCTTTTTATCTTTTTATTGTTTTAGGATAAAATCAGTTAGGTCTAACTTTTGATGCTGTTATATATGGAAGACCTATAACTGATGTTTCCTTTTTGGGAGGTATTATGGTACTTGCTAGGCACTTTCGCTTGTATTACAGACATATATTTTGCCTTTTGAGCCAACAATGTAAACTTATATCATCTTTTTGTGTTCTGACTGACTGTGTATCTGGTTACCTTTTGCCTTTCATTGTTCATGACTTTGTCTTTATTTTCTAACTATTTCTTTTTTGTCTTATTTTGTCTTTATTTTTCTTTCATTTTCTTTCTAATTTTTTTTTTTTGTATAGCTTTTGTTTTCTTCAAAATAAGGATGCTCTTGAGGTACTATCCCCCTTCTAAACCTTTTGTTTTTACATTTTGAGTTTACACTGGAACATATGTTGTTAGTTATTGTTGTACGTGCTGTAAAAACTAGGTTGGGGGGTTGTTCTTTATTACTTACTAGGTTCTCTTTTCGGGTGCACACTTGGCTTCTGTGCTATATATTTATTGATTTTTATGCACCATCATCATCATGCTCACGTTGCATCCTACGGTCTTATTTGCACATGGTTCTCACATCGAGGGCAATGTCTAGTTTAGGTTGGGGGTAGAGTTCGCATGATGACATATGTCCATATTGTTCATGTTTCTACAAGAAAAAAAAAAAAAAAAAAAAAAATGAAAAAAAATTAAGTTTTAATTTAAGTTTGTGGTTTGGTTGATGGTGCTTTTGAGTGAGCAAGTGATGCATGAGTCTTGTGTAAGTTTTTATAGAAAGCTTAGCTCAAGTTGAGTGTGTTTTGTTCCGATGATATTTTTATAATCAAGTTGTGGAGTGAAGGTGCTTGGTTGTGAAATTATATACCATTGGTTAATTGAGCATCTTTGGACTAGGTTGCGACTTATACCCCTTAATGTGAGCTTTTGAACCTATATTTATTTTCTTGAGGGGTTGCACACAATCACAGCTTGTCTGTTCTTCATTTTGGTTTTCAATGCACCGAGTGCATCATACACACTTGCATGACTATCACTTGGCATTCACGAGTTGTTGCGAGCTTGGGACAGATACTAGGCCCTTTTTGTGATCTTTGAGCCTTTTTGTCCTATTCTTGAAATGAAATTGTCCTAGGAGCTAACTTGAAGCTATTTTTCTTTAGTTTTAAATTTTCTTGAGTTTCACCTCATATGATATTCCCTATACCCCATTCACAACATTTATGCCTTACCCTCACATGTTTTGGGATGTGAAAGTACTTCAAGACCTAATTTGAAGATTTTTGGTGAGCATGTAAGCTTTTGTGAAAACAATTAGAAAGGATGTGGGTGTGAATTCATATGTAAAAAAAAAAAAAAAAAAAAAATTGTCATTCCTTGTGAAATTGTGGGACTTGTACATTATTTGTCCCAAGGGTAGTATTTAATGGAAATATGCTTTTTGTTGGGATTTTTGTTAGGGTTGCGATGGAAAAGGTAAATTGGGACTTGTATGCACTTGTACATCTTTATCCCGAGACTTGTGCTTTGAATTCCATTCCCTCAATTGGTAACCACCGCCCTAGGCCACGTTACAACCAAAATAAAGACCTAGTTCATTTTAAGCAAGCAACTCTCATGTAGTACATGAAGTAGTGTCTTGTAGGTTGTGGTGTGATCACTCACTTATGCATTGGAACATGGTTATGAGTTGTCTGTTTGAACATTAATGCAATTCACTCATAGAATTGTAGGGTTATGTGCAACTAGGATAGCATCATATGCTAGTAGGAATGTGTGATCCCATGCTAAGTGAATTTCTTTCTATGAGTGATATATCTTTGTGAGGATTTGAAGTCCAAACCTAGTTTCGTTTATGCTCTTGCAACCTTTGGTGAATGAATGAAGCATCTAGGGACTCATGTACTTCATGTTTGATACACTATGTTTTTATGTTTCGCACTTGGGACTTACACATGATATTTGAGTTTTGTGACTTGTTGGGCTTGCACTTGACTTGTCTTTGATCTTAATTACTCTCTATCACTTGAAACTAAACCATGGATGTTTGTGGGTAGCATCACTGCAAATCCTTACGAGACCTTACTCGTCCACTAGGAAGAACCTAGGGGTTTAAAGGGCTTACCTCACGTGCTAAGTGTGGTCGTGTATCTCCTACGAAAATGGACATGACATTAGTGTTCGATTCCATTTTCATTTTTGTTTGAATATAAAGTTGCTTGGTAAATGTTCATATCACATTGGTTCTAATTCTTTCCATTATTGGGGACTAGTAATGTTTAGGTTGGGGGGTGTGATTGCTTGCAATCATTGTTTATTTCAATGCATTTCACACTCTTGTTTTGAACATGTTATCAAGTAAATTTGCTCTTTATAATGTCTTTTATTAATAATTATATGGTTCTTGGGTGCTTTGCAGGTTAATGGAAGGAAATCAAACTAAAGAAAGCAAATTGAGAACTCAAAAGGGCGAACCAAAGTAGACCAAGCCTTGGGCGCATGAGAGGAAGGTACCTTGGGTGCACGAGGAATTGGGCGCCCAACTGTGTTCCACATTGGGCGCCCGTCAAGAGCAAATTTCCCCTCATCTAGTTGCAGTTAAGCTCGGGCGCACGCAACGGATTTCTCGGGCGCACGAGAGCTCGGGCGCTCGATCGTGCTAAGTTTCTCAGACATTATGTCGAACACTTGATGGAGGCCAACCTTGGGCGCACGCCACCCTAGATGTTGGGTGCCTAAGGAGTTTACACTTGGTGAATTTTCTAATGTAATTTGAAAGAGCAAATTACTTTTTTACCCTTATGTTTTGTAAGCCTATAAATAGGTACAAATCTGACAGATTTAAGACACATTTTTTTTAACTAGACTAAGGAGAGTTCCAAATACTTCCTTCTGGGGTTTATGTACTCAATTTTCTTGTAAGTACATCTTGATTTTTTTATCTTTAATTTGAAATCATATTTCTCTATTTCATTTTCAGTTGTTTAATTTTTTTTGTTTTATAGTTGTATGTTTTCTTTTGATTTATTCTTAGCCATGTTAGGCTAAATCACCTTCTTGGCTTCGAATCCTTGAAGATGGTGATACTGATATTAGAAACTGGAACTTGTACAATAATTTTCAGATAATTTGTTGAATTGGAAAAAAATTGGAACTCTCACAATAGTTGGTTTCCATTTGAAAATTTTTATTCGTGATAAAGTTGGAGTTAGATTCATAGAAGAAATTCTTAGTAATCTACACTCTAATTCCTTGTCCTTGTAAAAAGTGAAT
>JAVXUM010175359.1:0-11655 GCA_035590655.1 Pouteria glomerata
CCAAGCCAAAATGCCTCCCCATTGGTTCATTCTAGCTTGACTAGGTCAAGTTTTCCTCCAAACAAGGCATTGGCCGGTTCTCCCATTTCCCTTACATTCCTAACTCCAATTTCATGCACTAAACTCTTTACCCTTCATATAAAATCATTCCATGCATTTCCTTCCCAATCATTTCCAAACAAGATCTTAAAATGGCCAAAAATTTCCTACTCTTAGAATTATGAAGGAACATGGCATCATAACATAAAAATGTATCACTCCATAGCCTCAATGGATTCAATTCAATACTTTTCCATTTATACCAAAGGTAAGGGTATCACAAAAGCAGTTGCAATAGCATGAAAACTGGCAACAAACTGAATACGAACAAGGGGACTAGACTTGGTAAGAGGCATACATATATAATTCTAACATATTACACATATATAATTCTGCCACTATTCCTCAAAGAGGCAGAGGCATCTATTAATAATTGTTTAGGTGATATTTCCTCTATTAAAATTGAATTGACTCTAAATTTCAATAAACAAGAAAACATGCAATCCAAATCAGTAAACCAACTGATTGAGTCACATCTAGATCTGGCGTTTAGCCTAAGTGCTTTCCATTATTTTAAGGTAGTAAAAGGTGTTAACTTCTGATAACATTTTTGAATGAGACAAGGTTAGTAGGTTGAGTGTTCTTAGACCTAACCAAATACGTACACCTTGCTTGCCTAATTAAAAAACCAATTTGAGGCCCATAGTCTCCCTATGGCCATCCAATATCTCAAAAGCAGTCTTTTTGTCTCAGAAAATACTCAAAATAAATGTATCAAAGAATAAAGAAAAACAAAACATAATTATTTCATCAATAAATATGATGGCCATGTTGATAGTCTTCAAGTAATTTTCCAAAGCATATGAATTTATAAGCATTCAGCTTAACTCCAACAAGGATCTATGACTTTCTTTAAGTTTTAAGTTTAACTAGAGATTCATACACAACCTTTAAATAAGGCGAGTGAACATCTCCAGTGTGATCACCTCACTAACTTCTAAAATCCATAACATACAGAATTGTTATTGATATTGTAAAGAAAAAGAGATAACACCAAAAATAATTCCGCATTGTTTTCCATCTCTATATACTCCATGTAAGATCACAACTGCAAATTTATAGTCCCTTCGTATAGTCTGCCAATACTTGCTACACATAATCTACTTGAGATGTAATTTCATAGAGAATGAGAGAGTCATTACTTGCATATGATCAGCCCCTAGTAGTCTTTGGTTACTTTTGAAAGCCTCGTGGAGGTATCTAAGGGAAACATGAATGTTTAGTGTACAATTAACATACCTAGAATTGAAAAAGAGAAAATGTACGATATATATCTTCAAGTGTTCATGGTCAAATATGACAAAAGATTTTTTAGTTGGTTGATGAAGGTTTGGAGCTGGGATTTTTAGATTGTTGCACTGGGTTTAATTGCAACTTAAAAAGATCAAGTGATCCAACAATCAATTCAATAAAGTGTGTATATCTTAACGAGTTCTATATAGGAAGCACGTCACTAAACAATAGAAATAAGTAGTACAACAGCGAACCAAATACATTAGCATGACATAAAGCAACACAACTTCAATACTATTCCAAATTTTCGAGGAGAAAAAGTTTAGGATATTATTCTACAGACATACTTCAAAGCTAATTCTATGTGCTACAGCCGATAGTAAGAAACAACTAGGTCTCCATAACTATTCATTGTATCTGGATGATCAAGTCCAAACTCTCTTTCATTGATATCCAAAGCTTTTTGATGATAGATAGTTGCCCAATTAAAGTAAATAAGGTTAGTATGATTGATCATAAGCCAATTGGCAGCTCCAGATCTCCCAATAAAATTTAAATTTGAAATTATGAATTGAAAATGACGTTCAATCAAAATGAAATGCTGGGCAGATTGTAGTCCAAAATTTGGGTTTTTCCCCCCCAAAGCTTCACATTTGACTTATACCACCCACTTTTGCCTAAGTTATCTTTTACAAATTGTCACCCACTAGATGAGCTATGCAGATTAGTTTGGAATCGACAATTTCAATTAGTAGTACCTATCCACACTAACTCAGAGGCAGAATTTAGCATTGAAATGAAATAGACTGTGGGAAAATACTGTAATGGTCAGATTCTCATAATTAAGCGATTTTATATTTCATAATGAAGGGATTTGAATTCCTATAATTAACAGATATAGACAAATGTTACTTTTATCTTATTCTATAATTTCCAATTTTTCATTCAAAATTGTAATATGTTTCAACTACACCTACAAGTGAACACAAGTCACCCAAGTGTCCAAACTCCAAATACTGTTCTGTTTAAAAAAAAAAAAGGTAATAAGTCATATTTAGACAATACTTCACATGTGTTGGGGTAGTGTTATCCTATGAGTGTCATCTATATCCAAAACCGAACACCACCAAGTACGGCAACATCCTAGAAGTGCCCATGCTTTTTAGTTTTCACACAAGTTTTGTTCCAAAAATAGCTATGGATATAATGTCAACATATTTACTTTAGGCTCCGTTTGGCATTCTGGTAGCTACTCAGTTTTTTTTGTCTTTTTCTAAAATAACTAAACTTACACCCTCTTACATTTTAAATTTCTTTTAAACTATAAAGGACAAAACTGTTAAATTAACCAAAAACTAAAAAGCTAACTATTAAAAAAATAACTTTTTTCTCTTCCCAAACACAAAAAAGCTAGTTTTTTTCTTTCCCAAACCAAGCCTTAAGTAAATGATAGCACCCCCAACTCTCCTCCACTCCCTCCAAAAAAAAATATATATATGAAATCAAGAACATAATATGAACAATGGCTAACCTTGCATGCTTGGTATATTCATCATAATTTACAAGTAACATTTTTCCAACCTGCTCATTCAAAGATGATTCTGGAAAAGGCTCTATCCATAAACACCTAACTACTTGTAATATAAAAATATCGAATCTCAATGACAAGTGGACTATAGTACAAAAACCACTTGATGTTTTGATGAAATGTAAATCTCTTAAAAGGATTAACGATTTTGGCAAGGTACTGGTCATTACATTAAAGTGTCAAGTTAGGTGCACGTGCCTAGGTTCAGGAGTTTAAAACAGGACGTAAAAGATGTCGATCACATACTTGAGACCTATGTCGCAATCCAGTATTTTTTTTTTTAAAAAAAAAAAAAAATTCCCAATCAAACATTATGCATTTAACCACTTTAAAATGCAATAAATAGTTTAAATAAAAGTTTTATCCAAATCATTCAAGTTTAGACCTTCCACTACTTGTGTAACAATACAGCACAGTCCAGGAAAAATAGTGAGCTATATATAAAAAAAAGAATAATTATTTTCTATTGTTTTGGAGAAATGCAACAACACTCTCAGTTAGGAAAGAAAATTATGCACCAAAAGACAAAAATAACTACCATAGCCACCCAAATGATGCCACAGTTGTCTAAAGACCTCAGTGACTTAGTTGATATAATGTCAGAGCTGCCACTGATGTGCTAAAACTTCTCAAATTATAACTTTCAAATTAAGATTCTTGAGCCACCATAAAAAATCCTGCAAGATAATAGTTGGGTTTCGAAGACTTGATGCTTTCAAGGAGGCATTATTGGGAAAATGATCGTAGCATTTCATGCATAAGGAGAATTTTTGGAGGAAAATGGTTCTAGAAAAATATGCAACTAAGAGGGGTGGTCAGATACACACATGATACTAGTTTACGGATTGATTTTAGTGAATGCCTAATAGCCAAGGTCAGTAACAGCAATCATGTTAAATTTTGGGAGGATTTGTGAATTCAAGGTTTTGTATGAATGACTTTTCCAAACATGTACAATTTGGTGGGTTAACAAGGAGGTGTCGATCAATAAGTTCTATTTTGTGGTAGGCAATTAAGTAGATAGGGAGTTAACCTTTTGCAGGAATCTTTTGAATAGGGAAAGGAAGAGACTTATATCCTTTATACATAAGGTTGATAGATCTAATTTGAACAATGGGATCACTTTAGAATTGGATGGTGAAGATATTATTAACTCTGGCCCTCAAATCATTATGAGAAGATGCTCTTTGGATATTTTCTTCTATTGTTTCTTTGAAAGAACTTGGACTTAGACAATCTTGCCGTTTGTTTATTTTATCTCTGATAATCAAGTTGCCTTAGAACAAGTTTCTATTGTGATTTGGTTCCTCAGCCTTCATCTTCGTCTTCGTCTTTTTGATTGGTGCCTCTCCACAGGTTGAGGTTGTGTTGATTAAGGGAAGAAGTCTACCTTGTTGATATAAGTATGCGATCCTTCATCAAATGAGTAGGTTTCGAAAAAACCCTAACCGTAGAAGGAGATTTCAATTGAAATTAAAAAGAAATATTTTCATGAAAATGGTTTACGTTTAATTAAACCAAAGCCAACCACAATACCTTCAATGGCTTGAAGCCAAGAATCAAACTAACCTAGCATGTCTAGTAGCAAACCAAAAATAAACATACCACAATAAAGCATAAAAGAATAAAGAACTGAAATGAAATATAAAATTCAAAAATGAAATTTAAATTAATAGCTACAAAAGAAAATACACTTACACGAATCAAGTTCGTAAACAATAGAAGGAAATACTTGGAACATACCCTAATCTAAGTAGAAGAATTAAAAAACTAATGAAAAAAGAAAACCCATTTTCATCTAGTATAAAGTCCATCCCTGTACTATCAGATTTGTGCCTATTTATAGGCTTACAAAACATAGGGGTAAAACAGTACTTTTGCTCCTTTAAATTACATTAGAAATTCACGAAGTAAAAATTCCTCAGGCGCCCAACACTAGGGTGGTGTGCGCCCAAGGTTAGCCTTTTCCAAGTGTTTGACATAATGTCTCAGCAACTCAGGCGATTCCAGGTCTCAGCGGGCACCTAAGGTGGGCTCAGTCAGGCGCCCAACTCTTCGGGCGCCCGAGATATGCTGCTCGTATGCCCGAGCTCCATGCAACCCAATGAACTGCTCTCGGCAAGCGCCCAAGGTGGACTCAATCGGGTGCCCAAGGTCTCTGTTCTGAATTTGCAGCCCAATTTCAACCTTGAAGACTAAGGATTCAGACTTTGGCTGAACACGAAAGTTGTTGGCCTTCGAGTCCTCTTTCCAACCCAATAAGAATCACCTCGATTGGAGTCTTGAGCAAAAAGTTATAGTGAAAATATTAGCAGGGTGTCCAAACCTACACAATTCAACAAATATGTAAATATCATGTAAAATCAAAGATTTATGAAGATAAAACACTATCAAAGATATGATATTATAACACAAATGATGTATAATCATGGTGCATTTGGGTGACACTAAGACACATGATGAAATAGAATACAAGATTTTGCTTGTAAGTTTTAAAATGTGTCCGAGAGAAAATTTTCTACCATATGACAAGAAAGAATAAGAGTATGTGTGGAAAGTTGAAGTACGTTAAGATGATTATTAAGAACATTAATAACAAATCTAGAAGATTGGTTTATGTCTTCGTAGTGTTTGCAGGTGATTGATAATTGATATGGTGAGTAGAAACAAACCTTGTAAGTTTGGGTGCTAAATGGTAGAACATAAATTTCTTGATTGATTTGGTTGTGCTGAGTCAGAGCAATTGTTGTACAGTGAATAAAGAGAGTTTTCAATTATTTATAGAACTGTAAAATTTGGCCTTGATTACTTGATTGATATGTATGATTTTGGTTAAGATAATTACCGGTATTTATATGAAAGTAATTTAAGGGTTGGATACTCTTGATTAAAGGTAAGTTAAAAATGTGTTATGCATTTGTTGGAATTTTAATCCTAAAAAATTAATTGCTGAAGTTGGAATAAGTTGACATGACGTGTATATATATGTGTTAGTAGGTGAAACGAGGGGAATAGAAGTAATAGTGGATAAGGAAGTTTCTTATGGTTGATTGTGGACTAAATTGCAGCTTATAATAGTAATGATGTTACTCAGGTAAGTTAAAATATTTGATTGTCAATTGGTTTAATAGGCATATGTGTATATATGGGAATATTAAGCCGAGGGAAGGAGATCATTTTTAGCGGTAAGGATTAATTGAGTTTAACTTGATAAAGATTTGATCTATGGTACAAAGGTTTGGTTTGGTAGTTAGATAAAGATTCAAAATTAATCAATAAGTTCAGTTACAGTTGATGAATATGTGGAATAAGAAAGGGAATTTGAAGTGAAATATTCGACCTATAAAATTTTATTTGATGGTTTCTCTATTTCATGATTAATTATGTTGTGGATTGCAGATTGACTTAGCATATAAGTAATTGACTTAAAGTAGAGACTTAATAACCTAACAGAGTTAAGGTGGGTATATGAAGAAAGGAATAATTGAGATGGACATAGTACTTGAGAAGAAGAGGTGTATGAATATAAAGGAAAATTACAAAGTTGGATCAGAGAAGAGGCTTGTGGCATGATTTGGTCTGTAATTTTGATTAGTCGATAATTATTATACTTAAGTATGAAATTTTGGTGTTGCTTTATATATGATTAGCACGAATCTGTGGTGAATTGTGCTGGCTAACTTCAACTACAAGTTGGGCATAACTTTGATGTAGCCTATATGACTTATGTTGTAATTTTGGTAGATTGACCCATGGTTTCAGTCGAAAGGGAGTAGATATTAAAGTTAAGTGCTCTATGTTTAGATATATGTAGAGAAACTAGAATGAAATGAAAAGGTAACTTATTTGGAGTAATAAGAAATCTTGTATAAGATGAGTGGTGCCAAGAAGAGTTGGTAAATGAAGTAGATTAAAGTTACTACTAGTGATTAATTAAGAAAAGTTGATTAAGCGGTTGGGAAGAATATATGATGAAATTTAGATTTATATTTTGATGAAAGGCGTAGAAAAAGTTAAATAATCTGAAAGAGTAGAAGGAAACATTTTAGAAATGAGGAAGATCTGTTAAGGATAAATTATAGTGGAAGTATGTGTGTTCTTGATAAACTACTTATATGATTAAAAGACAATACAGTGTATGTGGAGAACAGATAGGCGAATATGTTAAATAGTATTGTGGAAAGAACGATTATGGAAAAAGAAGTATGGTTATAAACAAGATGATGTAATTGATGGAAAAATGAATTCTAAATTACATATATGAGAATGCTGTAGAAATTTGGATAAGGGGATATCAATATTATGATATGAAGAGAGTAATAAAATTTGATTTATTAAGGGAGGGATTTTAATTTAGAAGATGATTGTATTTAGTATGGCGGAATCTCGGATAAGTATATATTGGTAATATGATATAAGATACAGGTTATGGATTAGTATTATTAAGATAAGGATCCGAACATGGGATGTTATTATAATTTATTTAAGGAGCCATTGGAATTATTATGAGGATTAAAGTGGCATAGCAAAAGTGTGGATATCAATGCATTTGATTTGCTAGGATTTCTTAATTCGTGGAGTGATTTAAGTATTAGTAAATGAATAAATTTTTAAATCTAGTTCGTGTTAGAGGCATTATGATATTGAAGAAGTTTAAATAAAAGTGTGAGATTGAAAAATGGAGAAGATACTTGTAATTGTCTTCTTAGAATTGTGTTAGTACTGTTGCATCAAATTTCGAGGACAAAATTTTTATAAGGAGGGAAAAATGTAATATCCCGGATTTTTATTATGGATATAAATTCATGATTTTAAACATATTTTTGGTGTAATATGAAGTTAATAAAGTAGTATTAGTCATTAGGAATGCCTTAGGGTCGAAAATTTTGAGAGAAATGAGTCAAATAGTACAAAAATTGACATTTCGCTTAAGGTGAATACTGTGAGGCGCCTATGGTTTCTAAGGGGCGCCCATGAAAGTGTGGAGCGCCTGTAGTGAACCCCTCCAGTTGCTTCGATGAAATGTCTCTGAGAATCCAAATTTTTCAGCTCTCAGTGGGTGCCTATCTAAGTCATAGTGGGGCGTCTGTCGCCTTGAGGGGCACCCATGACGCATGTGGAGCACCTCACTTGTACAAAAACTTGACAAAAATGACAAGGTATAGTCTGAGTGAAGGAGAGGTTACTTCTACCCTCTGTACCTAGACTACGGTGATGGGGAGAACTGAATTTTAGTGTAGAAAAATATAAAATAATATACATATATATATACATGTATAGATGAAGAGAGAAACAGATTTTGGGTGTTGGGAGAAGAAGAACCAGGAAAAGAAAAAGAAGAAGAAGGAACTAGAAGAAGTTGAAGCTTGGTAAGTGGTTCAATCTTCACTCAAATTCAAATTAACTTTGTATTGATGCAATTAAACACTTAAAGATTTCCTTTATACCATTTGTTTGTCATTTAGATCAAAGAGTTGAGAGATTGGAATTTCTCAAAGTTAGAAGTTTGACAACTGGGAGAGACTATCTCCTTGCTCTTTATGTTCAAGGCTTGAGGTAGGGAAATTTCTACTTCTTTTAGCATATATGAGATGTAATGTAGTAGAAAATATGATTATGAGGATCATGCAATAAATTGGAAGTATAAAAGGGTTGAGGTTAAAGGAGAATTGTGTGTATGTGGGTTTATGGAGAGGATTGGAACAAGATTTTGATTTTGAAAGAATAGATGAATAAATTAGTTTTGAGTGATTATTTTGAGCCTTTTGGGTCTCAAACACTTAGAAATGACTTTTTGAACTATAGATAGGATTTGGGAGGGTTTGGAACCCAAAAACTCACATTTTAGCCTGGAATGAAACAGGACTATTTTCTGAATAACAAAAGGGCGCTCATGACAATATGTAAGGCGCCCATGAATTTCTAGAAAGCTGAAACTTGAATCTATTTTTTTAATTTAACCTATAATTGAAATAAACCTTGTTACTACATGTTAATCTACTTAATTTAGGTCATAAGAGTATGATAATTATGTTATAGAATAAGGCATAGAAATATATCATGGTCTTTTACAAGTATAAATTGAATTGTGGTTGTGATATTGGTTATTGTAATGATGTTATTTGTTATACGATTTCATGAGATGATGATGTTAATGAGATTATGATATTAATTTCCTGATGATTATATGAGATAATAAAGTTAATAAGTTGATGGTTGTGATGGGTTTAATGGCAAAGTGGAATATGGTTATGTGTTGTTGAAAGTATGAATGATGAATGAAAATCAATTGAGATGAAATGATTGATAATGTACCGGGGATGTGGTGGGGTACGGAAAATAAGAAGCATCATGAGTTTACCCTGGGGTTGAAAGACCCAGAATCTACACAGGGTTTGGTGTTTATGCTAGTGGGTTAGTAGCCCATAATGTCATTCGGTTTATCGTTTCAATTGAGTCTGGCCTATAGAAAACGATATATGATTTATATACCCAACCCCCAATTACTTGTGTGATAGATATGTGATTGAAATATAAATTCTAATGTTGTGTATGAAATTTAGTGATTACTATGTTTGATTATTTGACAAATTATGGTTATGAGATTGAGACTTGATAAAGGCTTGTACATTGAATAATATATATGGTTAGGATACATGTTTTGAAACCTTTCAAAATTATTAGATTATCAGAAAGTAAATAGTTAGCATATTTATTTTGCATTTTATATATGCTATTTTGAAGTTACGTGGGCACAAGAGGATCAGTGCTCATGTTCCTATAGATTTTGTTGCAAGAATAGACCAAAAAAGCTAAGTGGATAATTGGACAAGATGAAAAGTGTATAAGCGTAAGCCATTTTAATCTTAGCTACATTTTTGTATATTTAAGTTAAACTTTCATTTGTGGTTGTAAAATTATTAAATTGAGTATGAGTTATAACATATGTCTTGGGTTCACTACGGGATTGTTGTGTCACTTTGATCATGAAGTTATGTAATTGGTGCATGGTGTGTATGTTTTATTACTTACCCCTAGGGACTTGAGATCTGTGGCGTGACAACCAAAGGGGAGATTGTATGGTTCAATATTATGGCAAAATCCATATGCAATCTTAAATTAAATATGAATCAAGGAAGAATTTCAAACTAATGAAAAATTTCCTAATTGATGAAAAGATTTAATGGTCATAAAATTTCCAAATACAAGAAGTTAAGATAAATTGGAACTGAATTTGATCAAAATCTAGCAAGTTACCAAATTGAATAAAGAATAGAATTCTAGTTGAAGCCGAACATTTAACAGCACGTGAGGAAAATACTAGTGAAGCTCATAGGCACGACGCAGGAAGTACGCGACTGCACTTTAGGCCCGCTGGTAACCTACTAAAAGCATACGGGTGCGCCCCTTTCATATTGAACCGTATCAGAATTCTAGTAAGTTCCATAGACAACAGAATAAGAGTGTGAGGGTTTGATCAATAGACGCAGGATGTTTAAGAATTCGAGCTACGTATTTTCTGAGTGAATTAGTTTCCTATTTTGCCAAACGAGGGCGACTTTTTGTAAATCTATATATATGGACACACCCTGATAATAAAGGGTACGAAACATATTATAGAGATCTAGAGAGAGAGTCAATATTTCTTAGGTACTTCAAGTTCTTTCTCTAGCTTTTCTTTGTGTTCTTTCTTTACTTTCTGTGTGAAGCAAAAATCCACTTGTAGGGTTTAGAGTGATTCAAGTAAAAGTGATGAAAGGATTTGTGCAAGTAAGTCATAGAAAATTTGAGTAGAGTCTTATAACCCGTTGATAGTGGATTCTGTAATTGAGGTTTTTCTCCCTATGATAAGGTTTTTTCATTATCTTCTGGTGTGATTATTTTCTATTTTATGGTTGTTTGCTTGGTTTAGAATTTTCAAAACCTAATATGAAACAATCCCTACTTATGTATAACTTATTTAATCTAGTGCCACTACACCTACTTAAATTATGGGGGCCCTCCAATCATATCTTTATGATCAAAATAATTCTTTAAAACATCTAATAGTCCACACTTACTCAAAATAAATTAATTTTCTAACCAAAATTAACCAATTAGTCCACAATAATAATAGTTTTAGAATTTAGATAAATCAAAAGCACCTAAATTCTTTAATCTAAATAAATAATTAAATAATCCTATAGGAGGTCATAGACTTGTGATTTCACAATCCCAACTCAATCTAACATTCTTGACTATAATCCTTTTATCTTACCTAAAAAATATTAAGAATGAGAGATGATCTAAAAGCCTAGTGAATGGTTTGTCTTACTAGTATTAATTTTGTAAAATATTCCATCCATGAAGGTTTTTGAAGTTTAATTTTTCTAAATCATTCTTTATGAAAATTTTATTATTCTGATAACAGATTGTATATTTTATGCTAATGTTTAATTTTGGAATTTATGAGACTATGATGGATATTTAGTTGTGAATATTGAAATTGAAATAAAGTTTAGGGGATAGGTTCTTTAAGTGGTGTGACTCTAACGATTAGGGAACAGGCCCATGAAAACCATAATGACCCTACTTCTCAATGATTGTAGTGTCACGCCCTCGGATCCGAGGACCTAGGAGGTGAGTGAAAGTCATGCTTAATATGAGAAAATGGTCACCATATCAGAGCAAACACACCGGTCACGCAATGGACCCACAAAACTCCCTCTGCTATATAACGGCCTAAAATTTTGGTT
>JAVXUM010175380.1:0-11653 GCA_035590655.1 Pouteria glomerata
GTTTCTTTGTGTTTGACTTTCTTGAAATCTTGATTCTTTAGGTTTAGTTGTTTTCATTTATTTTTAATTTTCAATTTCAGAATATTAATAATTAGTATGGTAAACATGTGTAACTAAGTTTTTTTGTCTTGGTTTGGGATTTCAAAGTAGGGTAAGTAAGTTTAGTTTAATTAAAACCCTAATTTGCTTTTGAATTAAATTTTACTTGCAAAAAATATTTTTGGCAACAAAAAGTTTTGCTCAAATTTCATGAATCACTGAAAAAACTTTTTGGCACTTTAAACCATCTTTGTGAATTTTGACGTAATTAAAATTTATTCAAAAATCACAAATTTAATAACGAAATATTTTCTGGCTTAGTAATCCAGTTCACGTGAATACAAAGTTGAGTGTGATAACTAAGATGCTTCAATGAATTATTTTCCAATTCAAATTTCCACTTATTTTAATAAGAAACGTGAGATTTGAATTGTAGTTAT
This sequence comes from Pouteria glomerata, assembly GCA_035590655.1. Taxonomy (NCBI): domain Eukaryota; kingdom Viridiplantae; phylum Streptophyta; class Magnoliopsida; order Ericales; family Sapotaceae; genus Pouteria; species Pouteria glomerata. The sequence continues at coordinate 480 of JAVXUM010175380.1, forward strand.
AGAAGAGGGTTTTGATTACTAAACTTTACTTTACCTGAAACTTGAATGCCAAACTAAGATCCTTATTAGTTTTTGAAGTTAGAAATTTATTATTTCTCTGCTTTCAGTTTACTTTAAAAATATTTGAGTTCATATTCACTGCTTAGGAGAATTAGAAAAACATTTTGATTCCCAAAACTTTATCTGATTTACTTTTCAGCACCAGTGAAAGTAGATAAACTTAGAAATAACTTAGAAACTAGATCAATAGGATTCCTTGTGGATTCGACCCTAGGCTCACTAGGTAAAGCTGCACCGCACACCCTTATACTTGATGGTTATTTCCAACACACATTCTATACGTGATCAAGTTTTTGGTGCTATTGCCGGGGAATTCCTTCATAGTTTTTAGGTTATTCCAAGTTTTCTAGTTTCTCTTAAAAAATATATATATATATATAAAATTTTAAAAATCAAAAAATATTTTCCTTTAGAATTCTCTTAATAACTTTCTTAACCCTTTAGTCTCACATCTCTTTCAAAAGCCTCCTAATACTCCTTTAGTGCATGCTTGGTTGGGTTCGTGGAGAAGATGGTAGATTATACCGATCTGAGTATTCAGAATCTCCTTCAGTTGTGTCAAATCTTTCCATAGATCCTCAAAACACTTACTCTTCTCCTAAAACTTTGGAAATGGCTAATAACTAACCCAAAAATCTAGCCGCTAATCAAGAGGTAGTCCCTAGGCGTTCCATGAGAGACATTCTACAGCAGGATAGGCATACTCCTAAATCCTGTATAGTTTGGCCAGAACCCTAAAGACGTTTCAACTTCAAGCCCGACATGATACAGCTGTTACCTACATTTCACGGTATAGATTCTGAAAATCCATATTATCATTTAACAAGGTTTAGGAACATTTGTGTCACGATAAAGGATCAAGGATCTCCTATAGATTTTGTCTTCCTTAAGCTCTTCCCGTTCTCCTTGAAAGATAAAGCTGCTAAGTGGTTTAAATTCTTACCATCTAACTCTATTCACTCTTGGGATGAAATGCAAGCAAAGTTTTTGAAAAAATTCTTCCCACCTCATAGAACTGATGCTATTCAGCATCAAATTTTAAATTTTGCCCCACAACCTGGTGAAACATTTTACCAGAGTTGCGAGAGGTTTAAAATCCTCTTACATTCTTGTCCACATAATGGTTTCGAAGTCTGGTGACTAGCTAACATCTACTACGAGTCTTTAACTCCATAATTAAAGTAATTTGTTGGAACCATGTGCAATGGGCAGTTTTATGATAAAACTCCTGAGGAAGCTTATGAGTACTTTGAGTTCCTAGCTAACAATGCCCAAACTTGGGACAATTCTGGTCCTCAAAGTAGTACACATGTTGCTAATGTAACCCCAAGTAGAGGTATACACCAGTTGAGCGAAGTCGATGACCTTAGGGTTAAGTTAGCAACCCTGACTAGAGAGACAGAGAGTTTGAAAGTAAAAAAGGACACACATATTGTTAAAGTACCTGTAGCAAGCTTATATTGCATAATGTGTGATAGTCAGACTCATAAAACTGATGATTGTCCTAGCATGCCTATTTGTCGAGAATTTGTACAAGATCAATCATCAAATGATCTCTCTATAAATGCTATAAACTAATTCCGACCTCCTTATCGGGGTCCAAACTCAATAGGAAATCCATATGGGGAAATATATAACCCATCTTGGAGGAATCACCCAAACTTTAGTTGGAGGAATGATGGGGCTCAGTTTTCGCAATTATACCAAGCTCCACCTCCTCCTGTTCCACAAGCTTTAGTTCCTAATCAGGAATTTCATCCAAATGTTGGAACAAATGCCAATGTTTATATCCCTCCAAATAAAAGGACCACCAAAGATACCCTCCACCAATTCATGAATACACAATCTACATTGTGGGCCCAAAATAATAGAAACATGGATGAAATTAAGAGTCAATTGACCATGTTAACCAAAGCTTTGACTACTTAACCAAAAGGCCAATTCCTTGCTCAACCTCGTTTAAACCCTGTAGGTTAGGCTAAATGGGTAGAAGGTTCTTCTAGCACACCTGGGAATGTGGAGCAAGTACAAAATATCACTACACTTAGGAGTGGGAAAGAAGTAGATAAAACCATTCACCCTAAGCATAGTAAAATGAGAGGGGAATTACCATAAAAAAGAAAAGACGGTGAGGATAAGAAAGCTGGAAAGCAACCCATCATTATCGATGATGGAGAAGTAGATAAGGAGGAGGACAAAATGAAGAAAGAAGAAAGTGAGAAGGTGAAAGAAGGGGAAACACAAGTAGTGCCTAGGGAATATGTTCCCAAAGCACCTTTTCCCAAAAGATTCCTTAAGGCTAAGAAAGAAGCCCAGGTGACCGAATTGTTAGAGGTGTTTAAACAAGTTAAGATTAATATTTCACTTCTCAATGCAATTAAACAAGTGCCCGTCTATGCTAAATTCTTAAAAGAATTATGCACTGTGAAGAGGAGGTTAAACGTCAAAGAAAAAGCATTCCTCATTAAAAAAGCTAGTGCTATCTTACAAAGTTGCACTCCCCTAAAATATAAGGATCCTGGTTGTCCAACCATTTCCTGTTACATATGGGAGTATTATATTGATAGAACACTACTTGATTTAGGAGCAAGCGTGAACTTACTTCTCTATTCAGAGTACGAAAATATGGGCTTAGGAGAATTAAAACCAACCCGTGTGACTTTGCAATTGGCAGATAGATACATTAAAGTCCCACATGGTATAGTAGAGGATGTATTGGTTAAGGTGAAAAATTTCTACTTCCTAGTTGATTTCATCATACTGGATACTTAACCATTAACCATCTTATCAGCCCCAGATCAGACACCCGTTATTCTTGGACAACCATTCTTAGCCACTTCAAATGCGCTTATTAATTGTAGGAATGGTTCAATGAAAATGTCCTTCGGTAACATAGAATTTGAAACTAATATTTTCCATGTTATAAAGCAACCAAAAGAGGTGTCTGACGTTTATGAAGTAGATATGGTGGAGGACATAGTTCAAGACTATGTCGACCGGGAATTTGTAGAAGAGCCTTTAGAAAAGGCTATCTGTTTCAGTGAGGAGAACTTTAGTTCCACAACTTCCAGTACATACATAAAAATGATGTTCGAATGGTTAGAAGTCTACCCATTAATGATTGTTGGTAGTTGGGTCCCACTTTTTGAGGAGTTGGGACCATTCTTAAACAAAGCTGAATCATCTAAAGTAAAAGCTCCAAATCCTGATAGAAAACCTCTACCTTAAAATCTGAAGTAAGTCTTTCTAGGCAAAGAAGAGACATATCCTGTAGTTATTTCTTTAGAATTGACCACCACGCAAGAGAGCAGGTTAATTGATTTACTCAAGAATCATAAGAAAGCGTTAGGGTGGTCAGTAGCCGACTTGACAAGAATAAGTCTGCTTCTTTGTACACATCGGATTTACTTAGAAGAGAATGCCAAACAAGTTCGTCAAATGCAAAGATGACTTAATCCTAACATGAAATAAGTGATAAGAGCTGAAGTGCTCAAATTACTTGATGTAGGTATTATCTATCCAATTTCTGACTCTAAATAGGTAAGTCCTACACAAGTAGTGCCTAAAAAGTTTGGAGTAACGGTAGTTAGGAATGAGAACAATAAGTTGGTTCCAACTCGAATCCAAACTAGCTGGCGAGTATGCATTAATTACAGAAAGCTCAATGCAGTTACTAGGAAGGATCACTTTCTCCTTTCTTTTCTAGATCAAGTTTTGGAAGTAGTAGGTCATGCTTATTACTGCTTCCTAGATGGCTATTCGGGATATAACCAAATAGAAGTTTCCTTAGAGGATCAATCTAAAACGACATTTACTTGTCTCTTTGGCACTTTTGCATACAAGAGAATGCCCTTTAGCCTATGTAATGCGCCAGCTACGTTTCAACGCTGCGTGATTAGTATTTCAATGAAATGGTAGAAGAAATCGTTGAAGTATTCATGGATGATTTCTTTGTCTATGGTGATTCTTTCAAGGAGTGTTTGAAAAATCTTGATCTAGTGTTGTCCCGATGTGAAGACAAGAATTTAGTATTGAACTGGGAGAAGTGTCATTTCATGGCGACACAGGGCATCGTCTTAGGTCACATAGTTTCTAAAGATCGTATCCAAGTGGACAAAGCAAAAGTTAAACTTATCCAAAAGCTTCCTACTCCACACTTAGTCAAAGATATAAGGTCATTTCTAGGACATGCCAGTTTTTATCGGCGGTTTATTCAATCCTTCAGTGAAATCTCTAAGCCTTTGTGTCAACTATTGACACAGGACACACCATTCAAATGGATGCCCCAGTGCCAAAAGGCTTTCGATACACTCAGGGGTTGCTTAACCACAACCCCTATTCTTCAATCTCCAGATTGGTCACTACCCTTTGAACTTATGTGTGATGCAAGTGACCATGCTATTGGAGCTGTGTTAGGACAAAGAAAGGATAAAAAGGCACACATAATTTACTACGTAAGCAAAACTTTGAATAAGGCACAAAAAAATTACACGACAACTGAAAAAGAGTTATTAGCAGTTGTCTTCGCCCTTGAGAAATTCCGTTCCTATCTCATAGGGTCAATAGTTATAGTATTCACTGACCATTCGACCCTTAAGTACCTGTTGACCAAGCAAGAGGCCAAACCACGGTTAATACGGTGGATATTGCTCTTACAAAAGTTTGATCTCGAAATACGAGATAAAAAGAGAGTAGAAAATGTCATAGCTGATCATCTGTCACGTCTGCCGATTGAAGCTATCCCTTCCGATGGAACTTAAATAAACGATAGCTTTCCAGATGAACAATTATTCCAAGTGGAAGTAATAACAGCCTCCAGTTTACCCTGGTATGCTGATATTTTAGTGACTGGGCAAATCCCAAAGGAATGGCATCCTTGAGATAAAAAGAAATTCTTACGTAATGTAAGCTTTTTCTTTTAGGATGATCCATACTTGTTTAAATATTGACCAGATCAGATGATTAGATGACGTATTCCTGAGTGGGAAGTTCCAGGCATAATGGAGTTCTGTCACTCTCATGCCTGTGGTGGTCATTTCTCCACAAATAAGACTGTTGCTAAGATATTACAATGTGGATTTTATTGGCCGACACTTTTTAAAGACGTTCACCAGTTCTGTACTACTTATGACCGCTGTCAACAACTAGAAAGCCTAACGCGTCGAAATATGATGCCCCTCTTCCCCATTCTTGCTCTTGAAGTATTTGATTGCTGGGGTATTGATTTCATGAGCCCATTCCCTATCTCATTTAGATATAAATATATTTTAGTAGGAGTAGACTATGTATCAAAATGGGTTGAGGTCGTTGCCACAAGAACTAACAATCATAAAGTCGTGATGAAATTCCTACATGAAAACATTTTCTCCCATTTTGGAATGCCTCGAGCAATCATTAGTGACGGGGGAAAACACTTCTGTAATCGACCAGTAGGTACGCTCATGTTTAAATATAGCGTAGTGCATAAAGTGGGCACATCCTATCACCCCAGACAAATGGCCAAGTAGAGTTTGCAAATAGAGAGATCAAGCAAATCCTTAAGAAAATGGGATTGGTCCTAACTGTAAGGATTGGTCACTGCGATTGGTGGATTCCTTTACAGCGTACAAAACAACCTTGGGAATGTCATCATATCGGCTTGTTTATGGAAAGTTATGTCACCTGCCTATTGAATTGGAACACAAGGCCTATTGGGTAATTAAACAATTCAACATCAATATAGATGAGGTAGGGTTGCATCGCAAACTACAGATTGTAGAGTGGGAAGAGCTTAGGAATGATGCTTATGAAAACGCTAAGATCTCAAAGGATAAAATGAAAACGATTCATAATCAACATATTTCATGCAGATCATTCCATGAAGGTCAGAAGGTATCACTTTATCGATCACGATTGCATCTTTTCCTAAGCAAATTGCAATCAAAATATCGAGTCCCTTCATCGTTACGCATATTTCGAACCATAGAGTGATAAAGATAGAAAATCCAAAGAACCAGAATAGATTCAAAGTAAATGGCCATCGACTTAAATCATACTTTGATCAATTCGTGGGATTGTGGAATCGGACGATCTTTTGGATCCCCCAACTTATAAGTGAATTCCCGATCGGTTAAGCCCACATGTTGTATATTAGTAGGTTAGGATTTAAGGGCGTGAGGTTAGAAGTAGTCAATTAGGGGTCATGCTAGTATGTCATAAAAAAAAATAACAATAATAATTTTTGAGGCACCATCTAAATGCCCATGCCATCCATTCGGACAACCAAGAGTTACATGTCCCTAACCACTGGATACCGTCCGGATGCTCAAGGAACCCATCTGGAAACCCAAGAGTGATTTACATCCTGACAAGCGGCATCGTCCGGATGGTTGACTGTTTTTAAATCTGCACCGCTTCCTTCTTCGGCCAAAATTTCCCAAATCCTCCATTGCTATCTTCTCTTTCCACCTCCAAACGCTGCTCTCACTTCTTCTTTCGTGCGCAAATGTTTGATTTCGGGATCACCCGTCTGGTTTCTTCACTCTCCGTGCAAGACGTCGACTGTGTGGGTAAGTCCTCATCCTTCTCCTATTTCAAGCCCTAGCTTTCTTCCTTAGGTTCACGTTTACACCATTTATATACATGGGCTCATGCACGGGGTTTTTCTTCACATTGGTGGGTCTCTATTCGCTAATGCTCTTCCACTTTAGTGGGACCTCATGTGGGGTGGGTTTATTTTTCTTTCTGAAAGGGTGTTTTGAGAAATCATAAAAGCTTTTGTTTCTATTTTTGGATTTTTCCTGCCAATGTGTCCTAACCGAGCCTACTCTCCCTTATGCCCATGACCCTACGTTCTTTCTATTTTCAATTTCTTTCATCTTGTTGCACTATTAGTGGGACTACCAAATTTGGGTGGGCATAGGGGGTTGTCTCAATTATTCAAATTACGTAATTGTTTGGCAGACAAATAGGGCCACCAACTCGGGTCTAGCATCCCGAGTTCACATATCCAGATCAGGGTGGGCCTCTCCTTTCTGTTGTATGGGCCGAGCTGTTGGTTGACGGCACACTTTGAGAGGATAACATCCAGAGGCCCATTTCTATGCTGACTGAGAAGTATTGGGCACTCCACATGTTCTCCTACACTAATATCCTTCCCCAGAATCGGACATCCGAGTATGTCCCTACCTGAGCGAAACTCATCCACGCCATCGGTACTGGTTTGTCTATCGACTTTCTTTCCTTTATGTGGCACCAAATAGCACACACTGCTAAGAATAACTGCGGGCAAGCCTCCATCCCATTTGGTGGTGCACTGACGGAGATTCTGCGCGGTAAAGGTATGCTCATTCCTACCGATCTCCCGATTGCTTCGAGCCTTCAAGACTTTACCCTCACATCATGCACCAAGTCCAGAGGCACCATTTCTCGAATCCGTAAGAAAAGAGGAGTGTCTTTACGTCCGGAGCTAGATAGTGACTCTTCATCTCAGCCCTCTGCCACACCAGCTCCAGAGCCACCTCGGGACTTCTCCACTGCTGAGCTTGCTACCCAGATATAGTCTTTGGCGGATTAGATGGCTCACATCCGGAGGACCCAGCAGGTGCATGGTCATCTTCTGTAGAGCATTTTGGATCACCTGCAGGACTCTCAGCTGCCTCCACCTCAGCCATGATGTGTCACTTCATGTTAGCATAGTTTTATTTTTTTTCTTTTAAGAGTTTAGGAGAGCTTCACTGGTTGTTCATTTTGTAATCTTAAGACTCTTATTTGTATTTGACTACTATTTTGTTTTCACCTAGTTATTTGACTTTCTTTCTTCCGCTATGAATGTTTGGTTTAGTTTACTTTGATTTTTATGTTTTATTTGATTATTTATCTTCTACTGTGCTTCAATGGTTTATTGTGCATTTATTGTGTGGCCCAGGTTGCCTTTATCTAAATTGAATGAAGACCATGATAATAAGGATGAACACATTAACAACTTAAGCGGAAATAAATGTAAATGAGTATTTCTTGATGATTGGTCTAGCTCCAACGATGACTTGGAGTTTGTCCAATCTAATGAGAGCTACGATAATTGGCCTGATGATTCCTTTGATGAGGGTCTACCCAGTTCACCTTCCGTTACATATCCTCCACTGGTTTTTTGGCCTACCCATCAATTAATAACCCATGGTGTGATGAGATTGATATGGAGATTTTAATACGTATGGAATGGGCTGACGTTAATATGACACTTCAATGGTTAGATGTACCGATTTATACCACAGACACAGATTCTGAAATTGCATCACAATCTTTTTTTGATGATTTGTCTCCTCTTGAAGATACCCATATTGGTGATATTGCCAATGGAAATGCTTATCCTTACGATGCTTTTCATATTTCTACTCACTCTCCATATGTTTATGAGCAACCTGACAGTTTGAATTTACTCAATGATGCATTCATTTGTGAGGCCAGTTTGAGGTATGTTTTACTATTTTAATTCCTTTTTTTTTTTTTTAGCTTCTTGTTCTTTTATTTTTCTTTAATATCATAATATGTTTTTTTCTTATTCTGTCTTTATTTCATGCTTTGGTGATAGGTTGGGGGGTAGTTTTCCACTTACACAATTTTCTCAGCCTTTGTTCCAACATGGCACCCACATTAAGGACAATGTGTATCTTTAGCTAGGGGGAATAGCTAATATAGGAAAACTACTTTAGATAAATCATAAGGGATTACTTTACAAATTTTTAGGAACCCTTGAGTTTAATGATGGTAGTAGTCATAAAGATAATAAATGGCTTAGTTCGAATATAGAAACAAGAAATGAAAATTGAAATTAAGTATAAATTTTTCTAATGAAGTAAAAACTCACAACTTGAAATCTTTGAAATGAATGTATATTAAAGAATGAATTTCATGAGACTTAGTGAGGTAAGTACACCTAAGATAGAGGTAGAGACTTAACAACCTGACATTTTGTGAGCTTTTGAGCCTGAACTTTTATTGTTAGAGGGTTTTGTACTTAAAAGATCTATATATTTTCTTTCATCTCACTTTTCTTTGAATAGTTTCATTACATTATTTTGCTTTGGTATTGAATGCACAAGTGGTTACTTTTAATGTACTTGAGTGGATCAATAGCTCTGAAGAGTGTTGTTAACCTAGGGAGTGATATTAGGCCCTCGTATTTATACTTGTTAGCCTGAAACCTCTTTTTGTTCACATTACCATTGGAGCCAGTTGGAAGCCTTAGAAAATAAAAATAATAAATTATGAAATTATTTTGTTTTAACCTTCAGTAAGCATACCCTTGCATGTTATGGGAAATTTATGAAAATCTTGTAATAAGGTGTGTAAGGGAGGAGCAAGTTAAAAAAAAAAATTATGGGACACAATTTTCCATGAGTTCATCCTATGAAAAAAAAAAAAGAAAAAAAAAAGGCTTCAATGTTAGTATTCAATGAGTGAAAAGAGAAAAGGTTAGGGGAGAAAGATTTGCACATCTATTCCTGAACATCTGTCGTTTATTCGGCCAATAACCCCCAGGCCAAGTTACAACCTAATAAAGACCTAATGGACTCTAGAGGAGTCTTGATCCATCTTATGTAATTGATAGTGATACTTATGTATGCATTAATACAATCCTTCAATAACATGTTATTTTGGGTTCACTGCATTTAATTGTTTTTGCACTCTCGCATGAACCATGAGACTTTTCGGAGTGATTTCTTTTGAGAGTGAACAACTTGGTGAGATTTGAAGTCAAAACCATGATCTTTGAGTACATTTGTTAGCTAAGTTGATTGAATGACATGAATTGATACACCCGAGTTGAGATGATTGAAAAGTGAGTTTGAAGTTCATTGGGGGAATTTATGCCATGATTTTGAAATTCTATTACTTGTTTCTTATTCATTATAAGTCAGGAGTTATTGGATTAAAAACTACCATCCATTAAACGATAAAAAGAATTTTGTGGGTAGAGTTACTGCAATCCGTCACGAGACTTTACTTGTCCACTAAGGGAAACCTAGGGATTTAAAAGGCTTACTGCACGTAGTTAAGTACAGTCATGTTTCCAACGAAAAAAGAGATAGGTTAGAGACGTTAGTTAGCTTTAAATAAAGTCATTGCTAGGGACTAGCAATGCTCAAATTGGAGGGTGTGATTTTGCTTGAAAAATGTAATTACAAACTGATTACGCTCGAAAAGTGTAATTATAAACCTTTTAAAGTATTAGATTTAGTTATTTTAAGAATATAATTTTAATGTTTTAATATTAGTTTGAACTTATGGTTTTGTTTTCTTCATTGTAGTGAAACGGATGATATATTTTTGGAAAGTGATGAAGAAAACGATGAGAAGATAGCTGGGAGCGAACATGAAGAAGAGCTGAAACTCGGAGAAGATTTAAGGGAGTTATTCCAGGTTCACCGTCCGGACGCATAAGCCAACCGTCCGGACGGCCGAGAGTTTGCAGATCCGGAAAATTGAAGAAAATACACTACCGTCCGGACGGTGGTATCGAGCGTCCGGACGGTCGACAGAATTCTGAAGTCGCGGGATTTAATATTTTAGGGTTTCTTATGTGCCTATATAAAGGAACCTTGGTTCATATTTTCATTATTATTCTTTCCAGCCGTTTTAGGATTCTTGTTTAGAGTTTTCTTTGAGTTTTAGAGAGATTTTAGAGAAGATTTTGAGAGAAATCTTTGAGATATGTTGCTGAATTTCATTGTTCATCTTGCTTTCTTTATTTTTTCTGGTTTCTTGGGTGCGTGTGAATCGTATTTCAAGTAAGTTTCAATTGTTCATCATTCTTTTTCTAATATAAAGATTCGTTTCTAGTTTTTTTTTTCTCAGATTTAGGGATTTGCATGTTAGCTTTTACGTACATTACATTACTTTTGCATGACGTGATCATCCTAGATTTAGGGTTTATCTTGATGGTTTTATTTTCTGTTTTTCTTTAGATATCTTGATTTCTGTGTTTATGCATGTGTAGTTTAGAGTAGGAATTTACGTTTCTTGATTAACATTAATTTAGGGTTTCGTGTTTAGATTTAATTTTGATATTAAATTTCAGAATATTAATTATGCATAATTTTAAGATGAGTGGCTAATTTTCTAAATCTTGGTTT
>JAVXUM010175389.1:0-11653 GCA_035590655.1 Pouteria glomerata
CAAAAAGAGAATGGAACAATGTCACCTGGAAGTCCAAATGAGATTGTGTTGAAGGTGGAAGGAAGTATGTCCTGCCACGAGCTCTCCGATTCCGTCACTCCAAAACCTTTGCTCCCCGACAACAGCGCCAAAAACTTGACTCTCTCTCAATTGTCTGGAGGTTACTCCCAAGTGCAAGAGTTCAGTTATAGTCGGGGCAAGGTGAGTCCTAAATCAATTCCTCAGGGAGCTTACTTAATTCTAGATCTAAGAGTTTGGTATTTTCCTCTTTGAAACTCGTTTTTAGTAAAACATTTGCCAACGATTGAATAAACAAAAACACAATTTCTTTTTGTGTTGCTTGTTTTGTTTTCAATTAAAGTAAAATAAATAAAGATGACGAAAATTTGAATGAGACTTTAAAAAGGGTTATAAACCTTGACTTCTCCCCAATCTAGTGGTGATGTGGCATAGGATTCTTGAACGTGTAGACATACATAGAAATTCACAATAGCCAAGCAAATGTTCAAATGATTTCTATTCAAGTACACAAGGACATTATAAAATACAATTGGACAAGTTACAAATTAATTGAGTGTTTTGATGTTCCTTATTGCTATTAGTGAAAAAAAATAGTTTTGCATTATTTTCATCTATAGTTGCTTAGGGAATTTAGTTAGAAAATTCACTACACAAACTACCACAAGTTTAATTATTTTTCAGCAAACGTAGAATTAGAACAACCTTGAATAACTTAGAGACAGAAACCTTAGGCTCTCTATGGATACGATCCTGGACTCACCAGGTAAAATTACGCCGCACACCCTTATACTTGGGGGTTGTTTTTAGACACAATTTCTAGACGCGGTCAAGTTTTTGGCGTCGTTGCCGGGGAGCCAATCTTAGTTTTTAGGTTATTTTAGGTTCAATATTTCAAAAAAAAAAAATTTGTTTTGCATGCAATTAAGGTCGAGTAGAATAATTGTAGTTAACCCTAAACTAGAAGATCCCACCTAGAGTCCTGAATCTCTTTCTATAATCTCTCTTACTAATTCTTCACTTCATTCAATGGCTACTTTAAGAGGGGAATTACAAGAGAATAGTAGTGAATATGGAGAAAATAATCCCCCAGAGGTTCCCCGTTTTATACTAATGAGAGATCATTTAAATCCTGTTAGGCAAACTACACCTTCTTGCATTATCCTACATTTAAATAGGGGAAACTTTACTGTAAGACTTGGAATTATCCAACTTTTGCCCCTATTTTATGGCCTTGAATCTGAAAATCCTTATAACCATTTGAGAGAATTCAAGGAAGTGAGTAATACGTGTATTGATCAAAATGCTATTGAGGATGTAGAACATCTTCAACTTTTCACATTCTCCTTGAAGGATAAAGCCAAATTTTGGCTCAATTCTTTGCATCCACGTTCTATTGGAACGTGGCGTAAAATGCAAATGGAGTTCCTTAAGAAATATTTCCCAACTCAAAAAAGTCAACATTATAGGCGACAAATTACTACTTTCTCTTGTAAACCTAGTGAGAATTTCTGTCACACATGGGATAAGTTTAAGGACCTTTTAATGGCATGTCCTCACCATGGTTTTAAACTATGGAGATTAGTGAGTATTTTCCATGAATCTCTTACTTCCAATCTGAAGCAACTTATGTCTACCATGTGTAATGGTACTCTATTCGAGAAGACTGCGGATGAAGCCATGGAATTCTTTGACATGGTAGCCACAGACTCTAATGAATGGGAAATCGGTCCTCCTTCTTCTTCAAAACATAGGAATCCATTACCAAGTGGCCAGTTGGGATTAAGTGAAAGTGATGATCTCCGAGCTAGGTTATCTGCTATTTAACATAAGTTAGATACTTTAGAGATGAAAAACAAAGAAAAACTTATAGAGGTTAAGGCAGTTTGTGCCTTTTGCTACCAAGTAGAGCATGACACTAATTCGTGCCCTGAGCTCCCATTATGTAGAGAATTAGCATGCAGCATTAACCGTCATTTTTTCAATAGAAATCCAATAGGGAATTCTTACCCACCAAGTGGTAATTACAATTACCAAGGAGGAGGTCAAGTGTCTAATGCATATCCATCTGGATGGAAATACCCCCTGGTATCTCTTGGAGGAATGAGAACCAAGGGCAATAATTTCAGTATCCTCCCCCAATTCAATCAATTCCTCCACCACCACTTCAGTATCAACAGACCAATCCTATTGCCTTCCAACCTATTTAAAAGAAGCCGCCTGAGAATACTCTTCAGCAATTCATGCAACAGCAGATATGTATCAATTGCAGTGTGAAACAGTCTTTAAAGGAGATAAAAGGTTAAATTTCTAAGCTGACACAAACAATGAACACCACACCGAGTGGTAAATTCCCTGCTCAGCCACATCCAAATCCTATAGGCCAAGCCAAACAGATTGAAAGATCCTTACGTGCCTCTAGAAATATAGAACATGTGCAGAATATCACTATACTTAGGAGTGGGAAAGAAGTAGATAAAATTATTGACTCTAAAAGTAGTGAGATGAAGGAGGAATTAAAATAAAAAAAGACAGTAGCAGAGAATAAGAAAGTTGGGAAGCAGCCTATTATCGTAGAAAATGAGAAATTAGAAGAAGAAATAGATAAAGAGAAGGAAGTAGAAAATAAAAATGTGAAAGAAAAGGAAACACAAATAGTGCCTAGGGAATATGTGCCCAAAGCACCTTTCTTCCAAAGATTCCTTAAGGCTAAGAAAAAAGCCCAGGCGATTGAATTGCTAGAGGTATTCAAACAAGTAAAGATTAACATTCCACTCCTCGATGTAATCAAGCAAATACTTGTGTACGCCAAATTTTTGAAAGATTTGTGTACAGTAAAGAGGAAGTTAAATGTGAAGGAAAAAGCATTCCTTACTGAACAAGCTAGTGCTATCTTGCAATGTCGTACACCCCCGAAATATAAGGACCTTGGTTGTCCCGCCATTTCTTTCTACATGGGGGAGTATTATATCGATAGAGCACTACTTGACTTAGGGGCGAGTGTTAATTTACTTTCTTATTCTGTGTATGAAAATATAGGCTCAGGAGAACTAAAACCTGCCCGTGTGACTTTGCAACTAGCGGATAGATCCATCAAAGTCCCACGGGGTATAGTGGAAGATGTACTGGTTAAGGTGGAAAACTTCTATTTCCTAGTTGATTTCATCATACTAGATACTCAACCCCTGAACAGTTTATCCTTCTAGTCATGGATTTTGATGCCTTTGGGGGACTTGTGTCAGTTTAGGCTATTGTGTTATGTCTCATCTGTAGTACCTAAAACTAATCATTTGGTGTAGTTTGCTTTTCATTTCTGGACTGCAGTTGTCTATCTATGTTTTGGAATCCTGTTGGATTTTGGTGTGTTTTAATGGATTTTTTTTATTTCATTTTGATCTTTTTTTCTTGTACATGTTTTGTTATTTTCTTTAACTTAACTTTTGTATTATCCTTGTTCACTCTTTTGTACAGTTTTTTGTGATGGTTCACTTTGTGATTGCAGGTGATATCTTGATAACCCTTCTTTTGGACTTTTGGGATTACCTTTATGTATCCATACTTTCCATTTATATCACATGGGATATATGATAAAGTTCGGGTTGAGGGGTGCTTGGAGGATTGCATTGTTACCATTTTTGTATCACCATCATCATGGTCATTTTGTACCCTACGGACTCACTTGCATATAGTTCTCACATTGAGGACAATGTTTACTTTAGGTTGGGGATAGAGCTCGCATGACGATGCATGATCACCAATCATCATGATTAAAAATAAAATGACTAAAAAAAGGAATTATTTTTGTTTAGGTTTGTGGTTTGGTTGATAATGACTTTGGGTGAGCAAGTGATGAATGAGTGTTGTTCGAGTTTTTATAGCAAGCTTAGCTCGAGTCGAATGTGTCATGTCCTGATGCAATTTTTACAATCAAGTTGTGGAGCGAAGGTGCTTGGGTATGGATTTTATTTACCATTCGTTAATTGAGCATTTTTGGACTAGGTTGAGACTTATACCCCTTAATGGTGAGCTTTTGAGCCTATTATTCATTTCCTGAGGGGTTGTACACAATCACAGCTCTTTTGTTCTTCACTTTGATTTTTAATGCATTGAGTGTATCACACACTTGCATAAGGATTCACTTGGCACATATGAGTTGTTGTGAGCTTAGGATGTGATATGAAATTACCCTAGGAGCCAAATTGAAGCTATTTTTATTTAATTTTTAATTTTCTTGATTTTCGCCTGATATGATATTCCCTATACCCATTCATGTCATTTATACTTTACCGTCACATGTCTTGGGGATGTAAAAGTGTTTCAAAGCCTAATTTGAAGATTTCGTAATGAGCATGTAAGATTTTGGTGAGCTCTATGAGAAAGAATGTGGGAGTGAATTCATATGTATATATACTCTAAAAAAATATAAAAAATATAAAATATAAAATAAAAATAAAAAAATATAAAAAAAAATATGAAAAAAAAAAATTCCTTTTGTGTGTGAAAATGTGGGATTTGTACATTAATTGCAACATTTACAATTGTCCTAAGGGTAGTTTCTAGTAGGAGTAAACTTCTTATTGGGATCCTTGTTGGGGTTGAGACAGGAATAGGTAAATTGGGACTTGTATGCACTTGAACATCTGTATCCCAAGACTTGTGCTTTGAACTCCATATCTTCCATTGGTAACCATCACCCGGGGCCAAGTTACAACCAAAATAAAGACCTGGCTGATTCTAAGCAAGCATCTCTTGTGTGGTGCATGTAGTGGTGTCTTGTGGGTTGTGGAGTGATTTCTTGCATTGGAACATGGTTAGGAACTATCTGTTTGAATATCAATGCATTTTACTCATTTGCTTGAGGGGTTGTGTGCAACTAGGATAGCAATTTATGCTAATAGGAATGTGTGAACCCATGATGAGTGAATTTCTTTCTATGAGTGATATATCATATGAGAATTTGAAGTCAAAACCTAATTTCGTTTATGCTCTTGTAACCTTTGGGGAATGAATGAAATATTTAGATACTCATGTACTTCATGCTTGAAGATATTTGTTTTCATGATTAGCACTTGGGACGCTCACATGATATTTGAGCTTTGTAACTTATGGGGCTTGCTCTTGACTTATCTTTGATCTTAATCACTCTTGGTCACTTGAAACTATACCATAGATGTTTATGGGTAGTATCACTGCAAACCTTTATGAGACTTACTCATCTACTAGGGGGAACCTAGGGGTTTAAAAAGCCTGTCTCACGTGCTAAGTGTGGTCATGTGTCTCTTATGAAAATTGACATCACATTAGTATTAAATTTCACCTTAACTTTTGCTTTAAATAAGATGTTGCATTGGTGGGTGTCTTTCTACACACTTGTTTTATCTTCCATGGTTTAATTGTAGGCATTGCTAGGGACTAGCAATGTCTAGGTTGGGGGGTATGATTGTGCATCAATTATGTCATAATATCATGATTACATGAATGTTTGTTAGTGTTTTATTTCCATAAGTTCTTGATTATATCATGTTGTTGACACACTTGTCGAATTGTGTAGGAATGGAGTCCAACTTGTCAAGAAATGAAAGAAGTACAAGTGAAACCTGAAGAGAGCTGAGTCTAGAGATGATAAACAGTACCAGGGGCACCCTACCTAAGCTCGGAAGCCCCACATGGGCTAGGGCGCCCCACCCTGAGTCAGATGGACGCCCCTAGAGAGTGCATTTTCAGACTTTCGCTTAGACAATTGATCGACCATTTGGTGGGCATCAACCAGGGATGCCCCACCCTAAGCTCGGGCGCCCACCGAGGCATGGATTTAAGCCATGTTCGTTCAGGACTTCATCAAATAGCTGGTGGAATAGTGCCAGGGGTGCCCCACCCAAACAGGGGCGCCCCACTAAGGATGACTTTTGACTTTCTTCATTCCTGTAAAAAGAGCATTTTACCTCCACTTTTGGACATATATAAATAAGTCTGACAGAATTTTAGAGAATTTTACCATTTTCTTTCTTTTTCCTTTATATTCGATTAGGTTAGGGTTAAGGTTTTGAGGATGTTGTTCAAGATTGCTACTCTATTTGTAAGTTTTATTTTCATCTTTTAATTTTAATTTAAGTATTCAGTTTTCTCTCTTTGCTATTCGATCTTGTTTTCATTTTCATGGCATGCTCTTATTTCTTATTTGTGATTTCGTTATGATAATGCTAGGCTAGTTTTATTCTTGGCTTCAAGCCATTGAAAGTGTTATGGTTAGCTTTGGTTTAATCATATATAAATGGTTTTCACTACAATATTTTTTATGAATTTTAATTGAAATCTCTTGGTAAAGCCAGGGTTCTTTTGAAACCTACTCGCCTGTGTTATAACCGTGGCTTGATTATAAGTTTTTATTTATACACACCAATTGTTCAGTTCAATGTCCCGGTAAGTTAGATATTTATCTTCCAAGAGCCAAATTAGGTTTTCTTATGAAATCAAGTTCCCCATCTTATAATCTTCACGTGGTTATGAGTATCAAGTGTTTGATTCAATGGCTCGGTGACTTAGAACTTATTTCCTAAAACCAAACTATAAGCTTTGCTACGAAATCGGCTTATATGTGTTAAAATCAAAGCCTGGTTGCACTTGTGCACACTAGGTGTTTAATTAAATGTCCCAATGAGCTCAAAATTATTTTCAAAACCTTTACTTACCTTGAGATTTTTACCAATTATAGTTCAAAAACATCTTCTGATCTAATAACGCATGCGCGGTTATTAGGTTGAGTCATAAACACATTTGAGAGTACCTTGGCCACCCCAATACGGGATTTGGTTTGTAGTCAAGATTGTTTTAGTTAATATTCTTTCTCGTTCTTTTGTTTTAAATTAATTCTTTCACTCCACCATCCTTAACGAAACCCATATCTAAGTGTTCCCATAATTTAAATTTAGCCTAGGTTAAGTTAGGTTCACCTACTAAATAAGAGAATAAGTCTAGTGTTTTTAACACAGCCCTCCCTGTGGAAAGAATGACCGGTACTTTGTACTATTTTTATAAATTTAAATTTGCTACCTACTACGACCCGTGTACTTGTGGATCAAGGTCAATGCATAGCAGCTTAATGAAGTACACAATGTGTAATTTAGGAGGGACGAGTTTATGACAGATATGGAAAGTAATAAGGCATTTGCCTTGTTTTTTTCATAAACCTGCAAAATAAATCAGAATATATACATGCACATAGTTTATTTGTAGTTGAATGGGTTAATATGTACAATATAGTAGTAAATATAAAAACATATGCATCCGAGTAAAAAATGAGATTGAATTCATTGATCAAGTAATCCAAATATTATGATACGAAATAATGACTACGACGAAGAAAAACCATAGTTGTACCCTTAAAGTATGAGCTGGGTCCCTAGTAGAGTCGCTAGTCACCATTACGCCTGGATACCTAAGGATATCTAGAATCCCTTTTCACTCTTTGCAGTTATATTCTCATAATATAATACTCCGATTTATAATGTTCATAACATATGACCCATGAAATACAAATGGTATATGAAATATGAAGTGGTCAAGCTTAGCTCGTGTGTGTATGTGTAGTGTAATGTCTGCCTATGTATGAGTGTGCGTATACTAAGATTGAAGTGTAAATTGAAAGGTGGTCTATAAAAACCGAGGTGACCAAACTCAAGCTATATGCTCGAGTTGCCTACCTACACTGTGAAGGGATTAGGTCAATCGTAGGTCAAACCTAAAGTGGTCCAAACTACATGTTTAATGAGATGTGAACTGATATGCGAATGCAAGAGCCTAGCTCTATATCTAAGCCAACTCTTGGCACATATGACAATCTATGAAGACTATAGGGACTGCACTTAAGCTACCTGCTCAAGCAGCCTGCATACCCTTCTAAGAGATTAGGTTGACGTAGTTCTGGGACAGTGCCTAGTGTGGATGTAATGTGCAAATAGGTATGATAGGGTTAGTGTTGTATATAAGTTTAGAGTAAATGAGCCTCACTTCTGATATGGAATGAGAAAAATAACCTAGCTCTACGTATGTGTTAAGAGTAATCATCTTTGTATTACAAGAGCCCTAAGTCTAAGACTGAAATGAAAGTTAGCACCCAAGCATAACTTGGGAAGAGAGCTCCACTTTAGAAGATTAAAGACAATTAGCACCTTGTGCTTAACTGGAAAATAGAGCCTAACTCCAAATGAGAGATAACAATTAGCGCCCAATACATAACTAAAGGAAAAAAGCCTTGCTTTACTAAGAAAAAAACATTTAGCACTTAATGCATTACTGGAAAATACTTAACTAGAAAAATGGGTTTTGCTTTAAATAAGAAAGATAGTACATAGCATGTAACTAGGAAATGAAGTTTGCTCCAAAGGAGAGATGGTTAATGCCCTACATTTAAAAAAAGAAAGGATTTTAGTTCTAAGGTAATGCCTCGTGCTATGGTGACCAAACTCAAGCCTTCTGCTTGAGTTGCTTTTGTACCTTGTGATTAGTATGTATTATTACACAATTCTATAAACATTAAGCATGCTAATTATGAATTTATGCTTATTATTGACGATGTTCTTGCTTAATTATCTCACTTTCATGCTTTCTTGGTGTTTGTGTGTTTCAGGTGATATAATATGGTATTTTAGGCCTAAATAATACCAAAGGTGCATGCGAGGAGAAACAAAGGCAAGCCAGAGTAAGGAAGTGCTTTCCAAGACCTCTTAAACCTCTCAAGACCCATTTTAATACATAAGATCATCTATCATGGCTACCAAGGAGAAGGAAATGGCCCTAAACTTAAACAGATCGAAGCCATGTTGCAGCAAAATTTTGCACGACACCCTGTTACTATTTAAGCCATAACTTTTTTGCTCAGAACTTTGATTGACATGATTTTTTTTTTATTGGAACGAAGACTCGAAGACCTACAACTTTTTTGTTTTAGCCAAAGTCTGAATCCCTCGTCTTCAATGTCAAAATCACGTTAGAAGTTTAGGACAGAAAGTTATCAAAAAATATTATTGCAACAGAACATCAGATAAGTGCCCCTCAGAGCCATGGGCGCCCCACCATGAGTCAGGTGGGCACCCACTGAGATGTGTTTTGGAGCTGCTTCATTAAGGCCTTTTATCAAGTTGTTGGAGAAGTCAGGCCATGGGTGCCCCAAAGCATCGTGGGCACCCATCATCCTTGGACGTTTGGTTTTCATCATTTAACTTGATATTCCTATTTTACCCCAATCATTAAATGTTTATAAATAGGGGGTTGTCAGAACTTTAGAAGGAGGGTTCTCTTTCTCCCCTTCTCTTTTCTCTCTATGCACTTTTTCTTTTTCTTTATACTAGATTAGGTTAGGGTTAGGGTTTAATTTTTCAAGTATGTTGTTCAAGATTGCTACTCTATTTGTAAGTTTTATTTTTATATTTAAATTTTAATTTAAATATTCATGTCACGCTCCTAACTTAAATTGTCTGGGACGGATGACATGAGAATGTAAAAACAAATAAAATAGAAAATGAGCCTGTACTATGTCGCAACAACAGTAATCAGAGTAATTAACGACTGTTCCTCATTCCCATATCAAATTAATACAACAACATCCTAGACATTTATGCAGCCACATCCCGGTCCCATTAACCAAAAATATACATAACCAAAATAAACAACCATATCAGGCCTCCACTCTAGGCCACATAATTATAACCTCAATAACAAATTCTTAATTAAGATGACAAACCTAATTATTACCATCCACAATATAGACCGGACTTAGGCTACTCACGTCTAAGCTGTTTACGTATCTCATCTCGAGAATCAGGTCTCCGTAGTTCGTAAATTCTTATCTTATTACGTATCTCATACATTAATAATATATCAAACATTAACATCATTCATAACATCTATATCCATTTCTCAAGATATATAACAACATTTCATACAGTCTCATGCAATCTCATGTAATGAGTATAATGGTATGTAATGACCCATGCATCCTATATCTTCCATCTATCCCCAGTCTTATTTTGAGACGAGTGACACTTAGTAAAGCTATCAGCCAAGACACGTGCAGTCACCACACACACCGTTTTAAGTGCTGACGGCAAACATACATATATATATCTCATATAAATATCACATGTGGGGAACCATGTTATACCTCCACAAGTGTAAGACTTAGGGAACCGTGTTACATCCCCTGGCCCTTCCACTAGAGAACCGTGTTATACCTCTAGTCAGGCATCTACTTTGCTCAAGTAGGTTATAACTCAGGAGAACTATGTTACACCCCCTGGCCCTTCCGCTAGAGAACCGAGTTACATCTCTAGTCGGGCATCCACCTATCTCAGGTTCATGGTAGTGTTCATTGACGATATTCTGATTTATTCTCGTAATCAACACGAACGCGACCAACATTTGAGGGCAGTATTGCAGACTCTTTGGGACCATAAGTTGTATGCTAAGGCTAGCAAATGTGAATTTTGGTTGTCAAATGTAAAGTTTTTGGGACATATAGTTTCTGGACAAGGAATTACAGTGGATCCATCTAAGGTTTCAGCTGTGTTGGATTAGGCGCGATCGAGATCTATTTTTGAAATCCATAGTTTCTTGGGATTGGCTGGTTATTACCGCCATTTTATTCAGGATTTCTCTCGGTTGGCAGGCCCATTGGCTCAGTTGACTTGGAAGGGGGCAAAGTTTGAATGGAATGATGCTTGTGAGCATGCTTTTAATGAATTGAAGAGAAAGTTAACTGAGGCTCCAGTGTTGATAATACCTGAATGTGGAGAGGGCTATTCGGTGTATTATGATGCTTCACATGAAGGTTTAGGGTACGTATTGATACAGAATGAGCAGGTGGTGGCGTATGGGTCTAGGCAGTTAAAGCTGCGCGAGAAGAATTACCCTACTAACGATTTGGAGTTGGCCGCAGTAGTTTTTGCTTTGAAGACGTGGTGGCATTATCTGTATAGGGAACAGTTTAATGTGTATTCAGATCACAAGAGTTTGAAGTATTTATTCACTTAACGTGATTTGAATATGAGGCAGAGAAGGTGGATGGAGTACCTAGAAGATTATGACTTTGGTCTTCATTATCATCCAGGGAAAGCTAATGTGGTGGCTGATGCTTTGAGCAGGAAGTCACAAAACTTGACGGCAGCAATGATTCATTCTCAATGGCGTCTTCAGGAAGACATTGGTGAGTTTGAATTTTGATGGGAAGATGACAATGAAGATGACACTATGTACTCTAGCGTAAATTGTTTACAACTGTTATTGATATGAGTAATTGAAGCTCAACAAGGGGACTAGTATTGTCAGAACATGAAATATTATCTGTCTTCAAGACAAGAAGCAGAAGGTTGAAGTCTATCCACAAACGGTCATTTGAAGCTTAGAGATAAGATTTTTGTGCCTGATGTGGATGGGATTAAAAAAGAATTACTTCGAGAGTTTCATCATTCTAGATTTGTTGTGCATCCCGGAGAGACTAAGTGATAGAGATATAGACTAAAAGCGATACTTTATGTTATGTTGGATATTTTAATGAGAATTTCTTTAAGCAAGTTATGCCATTTATTATATTTGTGCATGTGTCTAGTATTCACAAAGAGTATTTGATCTAGTGTGTAGA